>JBBUKS010476381.1:0-17225 GCA_038050645.1 Hedychium gardnerianum
TTTGGAAAAAATGGGGTGTCTTTTTATTTGTTGGCTAAATAATTTTGGATAAAATTATTATGATATACAAGGTAAAATTTATGAGATGTGAACGACTTGAATAAAATGGAGGGTTCATATAATAATTTTAACTAAAAATGATTATAATAATAAAAGATATCCTTTTGATTTTTTTTCTGGGTCCATTTGGCATAAATAATAAGATAAGAGAGATCTCTCAGTTCCTCGGTCTTGCAAGTGGCGAGCGGCACTGTCGCAGCGGGCGATCGCCGGTGAGTTCTCCCCTTCCGCCGCCTACGCGTTTTGACTGATCCCGTCTCGACGGCCATCTCGTCCTATCTTTCATCTTCCCATAGTTTTCCCTTCACAAGTCACCGACCGGCAACTCTTTCATGTCTATTAAGATGTTATCTTGCAAGGTTTAATATATTTGGTTATTCTCCTAACTCCATGGCGATCCTTGAGTTACATCCATGCGGATCATGCCCCATTGTGTTGTTGTTTTGAGTTTTATAGTCTGTGTGAATATTCACTTGTGTTTTGAAGCTTTTGAGATACTATTTCTTTAGCGATATGCATATTTTCTTTAGATCGAGATGTTATTTGGTCAAATTTTCCACTTATAATTAAGTTATAATCAAGCTCTGATTGTTTTGGTTGAATATGAATGAACTGTAGGCACTGTATTTCCATACTACCAAATTTTGGTTTTTTCTTCGTTTCTAAGTTTAGTTGGCCGATGCTTTTGAGGGTGACATAATAACGTCCTAAAACCGTCATCAGTTGAGTTCACAGATGGAGATGGAATAAGATAATTTTGGATTGGGATTGTGGTCGTTCTACCACCATCTGTTGATTGACTACCCAAAAAAATTACCATTGATTCAATAAGCTATTTGCTTGAATCCACCATATCAAACCACACTCTGTAAATGGAAATTGATGTAGATAGAATGCTAAAACCACTCTCACTGTGGAGCCATGGTACAAAATCTTCGCCATAGTTGTAACTGATACCTTTTGTGTCATTTCTCTGACAACAAGATTCAGAAAAACACAAATAGATTAAGAGAAACAGCAACAGTGATATAACAATTTATTTTGATCCTACTTCACAAAGAGAATCCAAATCTATATGATATGCAAATTGACCTGTTCATCCAAGTAAGCTCAAAGCTACTTTGATCCCGTTGAAATAATTGAAGATTCCAATGGAATAAATTAAAATTTTATTTGAAAAATTCATGATCTGGAGGTAAACCAATTTAATCCTCAAATCCGATTTTGAAACAATAGAGAAACCTGGACAAGTCCCTAACTGTGCCTTACAAAAGTCTCCTAATCCTCCCTAGACTTCTCTTTCAATGCCAATGAAGAAAATGAGTATAATCTCATCTCATAACCTCCTTGAGAAAAAAAAATCCTTTTCTATAAGGTATTTTATTTCTATCTGGCTCTGCATACACCTAAGCTGCTGTAGTACACTTTCGTAGAGGAAAAACTATAGCCCCTCATGAAATGAGGTTGAAGATCTACATAAAATAGTGTACTGTTATGTGTGGGGATGTTGAGCGATATGTTCCTTTGATTCTGTTCAAATCCCTTGTGATTGAGGATATTTTGTCATGTAGACAAAAGTCCAGCTAACAAGTAATGATCAAGTTATAATCTGGTAATTGATGTAATGATGCTTTAGAGAGCTATGGAAACATTTTATGATTACAAAAGATCATTTCTATTTATTTTTCTTTTGTTTGTTGTAACAACTGAAATCATCATTGTAGCTTTCTAAAGATCTTTCACTTTTTCTTTTGGCTATTTTTATTCTCTCATTTGATCCTATTAATTGTTAAAATCTAGGTATTATTACTCTTGTTTATGTCTCCTCTATGATCAAATGGTAACCAACAACTAATAATTGCTTGAATTAAAACTTTTGGCATGTACCTGACATGTTAGTGTTGTTGCTTAAAATTTGTTTTTAACATATGATGTAAAAAACAGAATTCCTTTTGACTGATGTTGTAAAATACTGTCGTCTACAGAACTTTTGTTGCACAAAAGGGAAAAGCTTCTGATAGCATGGCAAGCATTTCTCCAGTTGGATTGCTTTCTCCCATTAACTGTTCTTCTAGAATCTGGGAAGATCCATCATTTATTAAGTGGAGAAAACGTGATGCACATGTTCCTCTTCACTCACATGATACAGTTGAAGGTAACAACATTTTGATATATTTCCAAGGGTTGTAATGTTTTTATGAAGGTTTAAAGTTTAAGCCCAGTTTTCAATGTTAGAATTTATAGTTTGGTCTCGCATGAGGTTTATCATGTTATGATCTGATATATATATTGGGCGTGATGTCTTTTCGTTGGATATAGTTACTCTATTATTTTAACCTAGTATCATGTTATGATCTGATTATTTTCATGTTTTGGAAATCCGATGGAGGTACCTCAGCTGTGTGATTCCAATGAAAGCATACTTGTGATAATGATATTGTCTACATAAATACACTTTTTTAACATATATGAGATGAAATAATGAGTGATCTGACATGATTTTGGTAATTTCAACTAGAAGAAGACAAAGCTAAATTTTCTAAACCAAGCCTTTGGAGATTGCTTCATCCTGTGCAATGATTTCTTCTGCGATCAGGAGTTTATTAGTGACTCCTTAAAATGCTAAGGCTTCAGGCATTGACTATTCCTAGATGCTGTATAAGTAATTGGAAGGAATCTCATGCAGCAGTATCGTCTCCTTTTCATTTTTTTTCTTCTATTTTTCACTGTGTGCCTGCTTTTAGATTCACTTTAAATGAATTGTTACTCTTTATTGTTTAATTGAAGATGTATAACTGCTGATCTTGGTCTTTGCTCATTTATCTTACTCCCTGGTCATGGCGGCTCAGAGGTAGAGAGAAAAAAGTTATTCTTCCTTATTCATACGTTTATTCCTTCTATTCTTCTATATTCAATAACTTGAGCCAATGCAATTGCATTGTTATGTAGTTAACCACATAGCTTCGTTTTCAACTAATGCAGGTTCTCTTAGGTATTGGTATGAACGAAGCAAAGTAGATTTTCTAAATGCAAACTTGGCTCTCTGGCATGATGATGCTGTTTTTGGTGCTTTGGAGAGTGCTGCTTTTTGGGTCAAAGGATTACCTTTCGTGAAATCTTTAAGTGGGCACTGGAAGTTCCTCTTAGCTACTTCTCCCGAAAGTGTTCCTGTGAGCTTCTATGATATAACTTTTAATGATTCAGACTGGGTAACACTGCCAGGCAAGTTTAACTGTTAATAGTTCTGAGCTATTTCAACAACATTTGTCTGTTATTTCCTAGTTACAACTGTCTTCATTTCATGTGATTTACTGAAATATCTTCTTTTGTTTTTTTTTCATTTGCTGCATCTGTCTTCATTCCATGTGATATACTTTGATGTGCAGATAGGTGCTTATAGAGAAAAAAATGGAATCAAAACTCATGTTAACTTTCCTTGATCTTTGTGCCTCATAAAATCAATGGTGTTGTATTTTAGGAAATGTTGGACATTGTCATCTTATATTTATTGAGGAAGCTGAAGTTCTTAGAGGAAGAGTTTCCGTCATTGTTAATATGGCTCTGAAAGATAACTATCATACTCTTACTGTTTATTTACCTTATATATTCTGATCTTGAATGATCAATCTATGATATTATTTTAGCATTAATAGAAGGAAAAGCTCAACTAGTTAAGTATACTAGATATGTTTGTGCTTTCTTCACAATACAGATAATGCTTTAATGATTGGCATTAGTTTAACTTTAATTTTGTGGAAATACTAGACTCTGTGACTTTTCCTCTTGGTTAATTTTTTTAGTATGATTTTATGTGCATGCACCTCTCTCCCTCTGTCTTTCTAATGTGCTACTGTGTAAGTACCAGTTCTGACACAATTGCCATTGTCGAGCAGTTCCATCAAACTGGCAGATGCATGGTTTTGATTGTCCCATTTATACAAATATTGTTTACCCTTTCCCCATGAATCCTCCATATGTTCCTTCAGATAACCCAACTGGATGTTATCGTAAAAGTTTTCGTATTCCGAAAGAATGGAAAGGTATGTTTGTTTGGCTTATTTACTGTTTCATTAGTTGTTGCTGATTCTTTAGATTGATGTTTCTTTTTATTATTTGGCAGAAAATGAATTACATCTACCCCTTGGAGTTCAGTTGTTTCTTTTTTACATTTCTGTTTTCTATTAGATTCATATTCTTGTAAGATATTGCAAAGAAAAAGAAACAAGAGATAGGACACACTATATCACAAAGCTATTTATGGCATTTGCGTTATTAACATTGAAGTACAACTGGATTGTAGTGGTCCAACCAAGGCGATAGGTGATGATGTGGATTGAGAATGTGCATTTGTAAATGTAATTCATAATCTCATGATGAACTAATGCATCAAAAGAAGATATAATAAGAAGAGAAAAGTGATATGATACGGTATTAGGCATAGCTATATATGACGTGTTATCAACAATAAGTACAACAGAGTCGTAATGGTCCAACCAAGGCAGTAAAGTAAGATGAATAATTAACATGTGTTTGCGGGAATGACACTAGCAAGTTAAAGTAATTAATTAGCAGCAGTTCATCTTTTGGAAGAGAAGGGAATTCTTGATCATTGCACCACTTGTGAACTTGAAAAATCAAATCGGAGGATAGTAGATGAACTTGTTATATTTGTACAGATTAGCATCTCTCACCTTCTTGTGTTCTTTAACTTTATTGTTTAATATTGATTATCCAGTAGAGACTGTTTTGATGTACAATTTCTCCACTAGGCATTTAGTTATCCCACTTTGTGTTTATACTTGTCAGGTCGGAGAATACTGCTGCATTTTGAGGCTGTTGATTCTGCCTTTTTTGTTTGGGTGAATGGTGTTCTTATTGGGTATAGGTGTGTCTTCTTAGAGCTTCTCATTATTAATCCTGTTGTATTATTGCTCCTTTTTCATGCATTGCTCAAGGATTCTCTCTCTCTCCCCTCTTCTTTTGCATTTAGCACGTTCATATAAAATCCAATCACTGTACATTGTGCTAATCATCTGATAATTAATTTATGATTCTTGTTTGCCAGACTTTGTATAATTGAATTTTAATCATTGTTGATGGATTCATCAAAGTAAGTTTCCCTGGGCATTTTTTTTTCTCTTTGGAAAATAGCAACATCAAACATGGTCTAATAATCTGTTGTTTTAATGGCCTGACAACATAGTCTAAGCAAATTAAATTCATTTAAGCCAAGGGCTAAACAGCTGGAGTAGATATACCAGCAGAGTGTAGGAGTGTTGCGGCTTTGGTCTGAATTGTAGTGGAATATCTTGTTGCTAGTGAAGGCGAATCGAGAGGTTGCATCTACTTTGCTTGTGCTTGGGTGGATATTTAATGGGCTACTATCAACAAAAAGGAGAGCATGCAAATCTTCCATATAGCTTCCATATTGTTGTCAAAATCTGGTTATTCTGAAAAGTGCAAGATATTGCCACTAAGAGTTGGATAAAATTGTCAATGGGAGATCACAAGAAGGAGAATTTGTAGCTCTTAACGGGTTGCGTGTGCTTGTGGATGTTGTTGCGTGGAGGTTGAACTACAAACATTATGGAGATTAAGGGGATTATATCTGATGGGGAAGGAGTTGAATGCCAAGGCAGGCAGCAAAGAAGGTGAGGATAGCTAGAGTTAGTGCGAAAGCTACCTCGTGTTAACATGTAGACGAGGTAAAAGCGATGTGAGAACTTTGAGAAGAGGATTATTCTCTTAATGTTGTGGCACTCTTTAGTGGCTGCTGTGGGGACTGGTGAAGAGGATGCAAAGGGAGAAGCTTGGAGGAGGTGTACCTTGAAGAGAGTTATCGGGAACATGGTGTTTACCATATATGATGGGTTACCACTGCATTAGTCTTCTCGTCATGCGAAAAGGGTAACAAAGGACGCTTGACCAGTGGGAGAGGGATTCCACAATCCACATAATGCTCGTGGTGAGAGAAACTTGTCAAGGAAGGGTTTTTGGCATCAGCAGGGTGTGGAGGTGTTCCTAATAGATTGGAAGCATACTAGTGTTGGGGAAAAGCAACAGTGAGGGGCAATGGTGGACTCTAAAAAATTATTTAGAGTAATTTTTAAAAATTTAAGGAATAAAATTTAAAATTTAAGAACCATCGCCAATCCCTTCCTCGTGTCCCCTTTGGCTCGTGTGTTTATGAAAAGAGAAAACTGGCGAAAGAAAACTAGCTTTAAGACAACATGTTGTGAGGCAAAGTCGAGAAAGATGAAATATTGTATTATTGTTGTTAAATGAGTCATTACATTATGTGTGTGTATATATATATGTGTGTGCATAGACTCTACACCATACTCTGGAACTGGAATATCCACTGTGGGATTAAACCCACAATACTGATAACCCAATCACTCAAATAACTTAATTATTATAAAACGGGGAATACATGCAAAATGTTTTTTAATATTAAAATTGATATGCCTTCGTAAGTATTATGTTGATAGCCTATTTGAACATGCCAATTTTTAGTCTGCAACTTAAGAATAATAATATGCCCATTTCATGGCATGAAACCTGGACTTTCCTATTCATTCTTTGTACCATGTCCCAAATGTGCTGATGCAGCCAGGATAGCAGACTTCCAGCTGAGTTTGAAATTACTGATCACTGCTACCCTTTTGATTCGGACAAGGACAATGTTCTCTCTGTTCAAGTCATGAGATGGAGCGATGGTTCATATTTGGAAGATCAAGACCATTGGTGGTTGTCTGGTATTCACCGGGATGTACTTCTTCTATCAAAGCCCCAGGTTTGATTTATCTCAATTTTTCTGCATGCATAGAAGTCTTTGTTAATCCATGTTGGAATTTCATTCATATCCACATACTAGGGCTATAGGACTAGTTCCATGCCAACATCCTTGCACCCCATATATACCATTAGTCAGTCAATACCATGGTTCATAACCAGGTTTCATGCCTCAATTATTGGATATCTGTTATTGAATTGATCAGAAAATTTTCTGGACCAAACAAAAATACCTGATCCAATTGGAAAGGGTAAAAATATATGGTATTCAAATTTAAGTTTAGATTGGATCAAATTTGAATGAATGAAGACAAACTTTGGAAAATCAAGCCATCAGTTGGCAGAAGATTCTTTGTTGGTGCAAAAAATTGTGCACCTCAGTATGCCCCAAGTTGTTGACTTATTGATCTGGTGTATTACATTGTTTTGTGATTATGAAATTCACCTATTAGGGATTCATAATTGTGGATATCATAGTCCTTTGATGAAGTCAATCCTTCATCATTACATACCTCTAACTATCTACAGAACCTCCAATCAGAAAACCTCTGTATAGTAAATCTTAAAAGTGTTATCATAGTTTCCTTAAGCTTGATCTATTAGTAAATCTTTAAACTTCTCTATCTTTTTTAATGCCCCCTCTGTTTCTATTTAAAATTCATAGACAAGCAAAGTGATTGATGTTGGTGTGAGTCGTTAGTTGGATGTGCCTACATCATTGCCGTTTTTGGTTGCACTCTTTCTCTCCAGATCCATAGATGCCGTGGTTATCCTTGTCTTCAATCCTTAAAGCTTATGGCAAATAGGGACAGAGTACCAGGCCATGACCTTAGCAACGTGCAAGCTCATTTGGGTTAAGCAAGTGATAATCGAGTTATGTTCCTACAAAGCTAATGAAGTTGTACTGTGATAGTCAAAATGCAATGTATATAACTCAGAACACAATATTTCATAAGAGGACAAAAATTACCATTTTAAAGAGAGAAGATCAATTTATGGAGATCGTCACCTCCTTTTTTGGCTCTGATGATTAATTGGTAGCAATTTGCTAACCAAATCGTTAAGAGGGTTTACAGTTACAATATATCTATCTAAGCTTGGTTTCTATAATACATCTGAATCATCTTGAGGAGGAGGATTATGAGCATGACATGTATTGTGTATAATATGGGGATGTTAGTGTAATGTTTCATCAATAATATCTATCTATCTATATACATATTATATAATATAGGTAGTAGGGGCTACTAAGATTATGTAGAATATTTCTCCAAAAATTAACACACTTAAAATACATAAATTTAAGAACTTTATTCTAAATTATCAAACAGCCATTCTTTTACTTTCCATCATGTTTGTCAAGAGATGTATTATCTTCTCATTTTATTGGTCCATTTCTCAACTTATATGTAAAGTAGGAATTGAATTCTTTTTGACAGTATATTTTTATATGCAACACATTCCTCGTTATTGGCAATTTGACATCTTTATTTTATATGATGATTGCAACCTTGTACTTATGCAGGTATTTATTACAGATTACTTTTTCAAGTCAACTCTGGACCAAAATTTTCTGACAGCTGATCTTCAGGTAAATGACAGATTAAATGTTCAAAACAGTTATCCAAACTTAGTGGTTCAGTTGCATAAAAGGAATTGTAGGGTATTTTGTGTTTTATTAATAGTTCATGTGAATATAATCCATTATGCATTCCACCATTGCTGTTATGTTTTTTGAAATCACATCTAGAGCTCCTGTTCTTTGTGTAATTTCCTTAATTTCATAAAAGTCTTCTTGGTTGTGTAATTCAATAATGAGAGAAGAATATAAATAACTTCCTTGGGATGCAGTTAAAATTGAGAGGTACTTCTGGAATCTCATGTATTGTATGTTGATATCATTATGTATCATTCGAGCCAGCAATTGAAATTGCTCTGAACCAAAAAATTTAACCTTGATTTAGGTCCCTTAAGTATTATTATGATGTGAATTTCAACAGATGTAGCCTACCCAAATAATTGGTACAGTTCTAAGATAACACAAGGAATATGCTTTCTTATCTTCTCGTTTTTTTCTTTCTCAATTTGTATAATAGCCAACATACTCTTTGCCTTCATATGAAGAATTGTTATACATTAAGGAAAAACTTGATCTATCAACTAAAACAAAGTAAATTCATTATTCATTTAGATCCTTGACTTCTTAATGTCAGGTCTTGTTATTTCATCATTCCCTTCAAATTTTGGTTTTCCTATAGGTGATTTGCTACATGAAACTAAACAAATCTTATAGTTCAATTTTTTTTTTTAGGCAATTGGATGGCAAGTGCCCACCAAATTTTATTATCTACAGGAAAATAACCATAAGGTGTTTTTTTATGTACCTTTGATTGCACAAATCGCCTTAATATATGTTTGCTAAGATTACTCCTTTGAACTCCTAAAGCAACCATTACAACATATTTTTTTGTGGATAAAAGAAATTTTCAAACTATAAAAACCTCATCAAGGTGATTTTAAAAAAATCATTGATGGAGGTTTTCAGTGTGAAATGATTCCCTCAGTCATCTTCAGTGTATAACTTTTGCTTGAGATACAGTTTGTTTTTTAATGACTACCGACTTTCCAGCTTTTGCCAAACTGTCATCGTGACTTCTTGTCAGTGACATGGTACATCACATCATCCGTAAGACAAAGCTTGATTGTTGCCACTATCTTTGCCTGAAGTTCTTCCCAATCCGATCTCTCCATGCTTTCCGGTTTCCTTTCTCCTAGCGCCTTCACCATGCCTTGTTGCACGAACAAGTCCTTGACCCTCCTTTGCCATAATCCGAAGTTCTTAGCTCCGTCAAACTTCATCGTATCAAACTTCGCAGAAGATGTCCTGACATGTTGAAGAAATCCGCCAAAATCTTACTCTGATACCATACCAATTGTTAGGACCAAAAGAATTCACATTTTTTCACAATGGTATGATATTGTCCACTTTGAGCCTAAGCTCTCATGAATTTATTTTTGGGCTCTACCCAAAAGGCCTTGTAGCAATGGAGATATCTTCTTCTTATAAGTCCATGATCTTTTTCTATGTATTACCAATGTAGGACTTTGATTGTATCCTAACAATCTTCCCCTCAAATGAAGGACCACCATTATTCTCATGGTCCGAGCCTTCCCACAAAGTCACTCCTCTAAGACTTTTCACCACCTAGGCTTCCCTCCCTTAAGATTTCCGCCAAACATCTGGTCACTCTTGACCATCTTGGACTTTCACCACCTAGGGTTCACTCCCCTAGTATTCCGCCAAGCATCCGGTCACTCTTGACTTGCTTGGACTTTCACCATCTAGGGTTCACTCCCCCAGAATTTCTGTCAAGCATTGGGTCACTCTTGACCTGCTTGAACTTTTTGCTTAGAGTTCACTCCTCTGAGAGCTCCTACCTCCTTTGTTCGAGGCACTACATGGACATGACTTTCATACCAATTGTTAGGAACCAAAAGAATTCATATATCTCCATAATGGAATGATATTGTTCACTTTGGGCTTAAACCCTCATGGATTTGTTTTTGAGCTCTACCCAAAAGGTCTCATAGCAATGGAGATATCTTCCTCTTATAAGTATCTTTTTTCATGCATTACCAATGTGAGACTTTGATTGTATCCCAACATATTCCTATGCCCTACATTTAGACACTGAGTTATATTGCTAAATTATCTGAAAGTACGTTATTTAAAACTAACCCACCTCTAAATTGTAGTTTTGATTGGAAACCCTATTTCATATCCTACTTGAAAACTAGCTAAGCTTACTTCTTATACTAGTTAAGAATAAGATTCATAATGAAGTTAATTTAAAATAGTTTACCTTGCAAGAATTATGAAATTCTCTAAGAGCGCACAATGAAAGGAGAGTGAGCAGACACTAGAGAGAAGTTAAGGCAAGAAATTTGGAATGAAAGTGGCATGGATTGACAACATGCAGAACACTATAATAAATTGCAATGCTTGGATTAAACTAAATTTCTGTTGGCATTGCAGTTACTAGGGCACTAGAACTTATTCCTCATGTGTATATAGATATTATTGCTTACATCAAGTTTCTGACAAGCAGTAATTTTTATAAATTGCTCAAGTTTCAGTGATTGTTAATCTGGGAAAATTTCCCCATCATTTTGTTAGTGGTTAAATTAAGTTTAATCATGTCTAAATCTTTTGAAGATCATTGTAGGATCGTTGTATCATTTCAGGCTTTTTGAAATGAAATCTTGAGCTAGAACTTGTTGCTCCAATAAAAAATACAGAAATTTTTTGAAGGCCTTGAAAAGGACCTTGCCCACACAAACTTGTTGAAGCATATGCCTTTCATATGTTTATTGCTCTTGTCATTGATGATTGAACCAAACTATTGACTCACAATTTCTTAGATCTTATTCTGAAAACCCTCAGCTAATCTAGACTCTTTTTGTTTGGCCTACATTTAGTTGCTTATATGCTTCTTCAGTTGTATTCTCTAGATGCTGAATTTTGCCATTGCGAAGCATTTTACTGAGGTGTGTATTTGTTGGCTTGGACTCACTATCTATGACTCGTTCAGGTTGAAGTAAAACTTGATCTGTGGAAGAACTGTGAAAATGTCAGTCCTTCCAACATAACCATGGAAGCAACATTGTATGACAATTCTGAATGGTCTACCAGTGGAAAAGATAATGAAGAAATGGATATAAGTTCGCATGATGTTTTGCATTTGAATCTGAGACCACCTCCAACTGGAAGTCTTGGGTCCCATTTCTATTTGCTTGAGGGAAAATTAGAGAAACCAAGGCTTTGGTCGAGTGAGCATGTAAGACATCTCAACATTGATAAAAGCAAGCAATTTATTTTGATGCAGAACGTGACAATCTATGATCTTTCATTTTACTACTCAATCATTGTGTTTCCCTTGCAATACATTTAGCACATTTACTGGTTAGCTTAGCTAAAATTTAATTGGCTTTATCAATCATTTGCAATCTTCATGAGCCCAAAGTGAAGCTATGTAAAAATAGTTTGCTTTGTAAGGAACCAATATTTTAGAAAGTAAATTGTGCATATTGATTTGAAAATGATTTCTGGTGTTTGTTGTATATTAAGTGCAACAATACATGGACCAAAAACGACCTGACATGTGGGCTAACTCTATTTAAATATTCTAAAATTTTTGCTTTTTACTTATTTCTTCTTGCTTAATTTGGCTAAGCATAGCCTATGATGGGCTAATCTGGGTATATATTTTACTAGTTATGTATATTTAATATCTATGTATGGATTTAAATTTGTCAGTCATGGTTTTAATATTTATTTATTTAAATATTTATGTCAAATAGGATAGCCAAGGTTATTAAGAAATCAAATAGTGATAGTTCAAGTTTTAATTTGAAATACATTGATCAAGAATAGCTTCTTGACTCACAAAAATAGCTTCCAAATGGAGCGCGCAACCAAAGGATGTTGGGCTTTTGGCCGCCCATCGCGAGCGCTTTCTGATTTACCCTGGCGACCGGTGGGAAATTTTCGTGGGGCCGGGCCGGTCGCCCCAGGTTCGCCTGTACCTGGTTCATCATTTTTTTTTTGACTCACGAAAATGCTTCCCTGAGCTAACCTTTTGTCGTTGAAGTATTTACGGCTGTTAACCAGTCTTTGCTGTCAAACAAACACAACAATGCCAGTTAGTTTGTATGAAGTAAACAGAGTTGTATAACAATTAATTGTTATTGGTAGAATTAGCCCAGCGTGCAGATGTGCTGAAGATGTCATTATTCTCTTTGAGGTTTCCAAAAGACAGGAATGCAGAAACGTTGGACAAGTTAATTATTTGCTATATTTTTCTAAGTCTTGATGCAATTTGGATACATAATTTACTTTCTAGAATTCATTATATTTATTTCTTTTCTTTTTTATGAAATTCTGTTGGACTAAAATCAAGGTGCTAGTTCTATCCAGGAAAATGTACTTGTCAGTCCAACTATATGAGATATCCCAGTATCTTTTTGTAGAAACATTGAAATATTTGGGTTGCTTGTTTATTGCTTTCAAGACAAAATGTTGCAAGTTATGCTAGATGATTGTTTTCTTTCAAACTAATTTTTATTTAATTGTGGCATTGTCAAACTTCATGGGCAAATCAATATCATACTTGAGTTTTATAGACAAGGGCATGTTTTAAGAAGTTTTTTTGGCCATAGAATGTTTTGACGAGATCAAACAAAATTCTGTTAATTTTTTTCATTTTTTTTTATTGTCAATCAATCCAACTTGCCCATATGTGCAATTTCACATTGTGTAAGTCAAGTTTTGATTTTTGCTTTTGTTCATTATGAAAGTTTTTTGACACTACATTTGCATTAAATACAGTAGGCTGATGCCCTGTTGTTTGCTGGATATAAAATCTTGTTAAAATCTGTTATTGAAGATTTTTAAGCCTGAGCATGATGCCATGCGTGTAAGTGGCCTATCAATGGTCTCGGTACAACTTCTCTGTATACTGGCTGCTACTTATCTGTTAAACGAGAGTTTGCTATGGATACAGTCTTTCAGATACCAGTACTTGAAAATCGAATCTTCCTTGGGACACTTATGCTAGACATTCTCTTCCTGGATTCTTTAGATTTGACTGGATATACTTAATCCAGTAATAAAATAGGTTGCTGCAGCCAATCTATGCTGATGGAGGAAGAACCTATGTTTGAGGAAGAAGGAAAGTGGGGGGGAAAAATGAAGTAACAGCAGATTAACAACTTCTGTGTTGTTGGTTCTTTGTTGTTCTCTATTATGAGAACATTTACCAAGGTGGAATTTTAGGAGATCACGTAGCAGTTGCTTGTGGCCCACATATAGCACATGCAGTCTGCGTGTGCAGTTACAACCCACACATAACACATGCAGTCTGCAAGTGCAGTTAAAAGAGTGACATGTGAACCATTTTAGACTAAGCTGAATTTAGACTAAGCTGAATTGGCTTAAAACCAATTATTCTATTTGGTATCTGGTAATTGGTAGCTTGTACCTAACTTAAATACTTATTTTGCAAGTGATACTGTGATAGATCAATTAATTATATGCTTGTCACACATATATATGATATTTGTCACATTAAGGATCACAATTTACCTCGCCCCATCAAGACCCATCCCCACTTAACCAGATTGAGGCCACTCTACTTCACCTTAAACATAAATGGGACAGGGATGAGGCCTAAGAAACAACTCATATATGTGTGGTGAGGCAGGTATGGATTGAATTTTTAAGCTCTGCTTTGCTAGACTCGCTTGAATTTAATTGACAATGTTATATATATAATAATAATATGTATTATATATTATATTTTATTTTGTCATTCCAAACCTAACCCGTATGAGAAGTGAGGAGGGGTAGGGATGGCGAAGAATTTCTCTTACCTACCCTGTTTCCTATATGGAGTGGGATAGGAATTGAAAAACCTCTTCTGCCTCATTGTCATCCCTATCTTATGGGATCTATTGACAAATACTGATTGATATATTTGTGTTCTGCATTGTATGATCAACATATGTTTTTTTTCCCAATATGATGGATACTTTGATTAAATATACTTAGTAATTGCATATATGTTTGAAGTCTTTATTAATGTAATTTTTGTTAATATTTTTAATACAACAACAACTAAGTCTTTAGCCCACTAGCAGAGTCGGCTATATATAGTCTATTTTAATATTGACTACATTTGGTTGCTAGTTGTGAGCACTAGATATTAATTACATGCAGGTTACTTATATACTGTTGATTACTATTGATCTTTATGTTGCATGTGTTTTTCACTTCTATGTGTCAATATGTAAGCTAGTCTTTTTTATCAATATAAATATTTTCAATATTTAATATTGACCATATATGCCTCCATCTATATATGCGTGCTATGCAATAGGTTTTCCCATACCACTTGCGTATACTTTTTGAAACTTTGCTTCTTATAGATGATTGGAGAATTAATGTATGATGCATATCCATTTAGAGCTTTCTCAACTATAGTATTAGTATGATAAAAATAATAATAATAAATCACAGCAGGTAGAATATTCCAGGTCTTTTGAAACATGCCAAATGTGTAACTTCCTCAACTTTTAAGTAAAGCTGAATAATATATTACAACTAGTAAGGGAAATAAAACACATTTAACTTTCTAATTAATACCAAACGAATTTGTCTGTCCTCGACCCTAAATGGCATTTTCTCATTTGATAAACAGCCAAATTTGTATACTCTTGTTCTTGTGCTCAAAGATTCCTCTGGGAACATACTTGACTGTGAATCATGTCAAGTAGGCATAAGGCAAATATCTCAAGCTCCAAAACAATTGCTTGTTAATGGCCAACCTGTGGTTATTCGAGGTGTGAATAGACACGAGCATCATCCACGTACTGGAAAGGCAACTCTGGAAGCATGCATGATCAAGGTGCTTGTTTTTCAGTTTATTTATTTGTTTTCATGGAGTTGTACCTCAACAAAGACTATTGTAGCTTAGGTAAAGTATGCCTTTTTACCTGACTACAATTCCATCTTCTTTTTCAAGGATCTGGTTGTGATGAAACAAAATAATATCAATGCTGTGAGAAATAGTCATTACCCTCAACATCCCAGGTGGTATGAGCTGTGTGACCTTTTTGGGGTTTACATGATCGATGAAGCAAATATTGAAACACATGGATTTGATTTATCTAGTACTTTTAAGCACCCAACACAAGAATCTAGATGGGCAAGTTCTATGTTAGATCGTGTAATTGGCATGGTGGAAAGGGACAAAAACCACGCATGCATCATATCATGGTCTCTGGGAAATGAATCTGGATATGGCCCTAATCATTGTGCCATGGCAGGTAAATGAATTGCAGAGGAATTATTGTAGTGTTAGGCTTGTACCCATCATTTCTCCATAAGCTTGACTATATATGCCAAATTATATTCTAGGTTGGATTAGGGAGAAGGATTCATCAAGACTCTTGCATTATGAAGGTGGTGGTTCTAGGACTTCGTCAACAGATATCATTTGCCCCATGTACATGCGTGTATGGGACATTTTGAAAATTGCTAAAGACCCAAGTGAAAGTCGGCCCTTGATTCTTTGCGAGTATGCTTGTTAACAGTCTCTTTTGCTATCACAATGTTTTAGTGTGTTATTTCTTTGCCACTTTATTTGTTATTATTTTTTCTGAAACTTTTGTCTGTCAGGTACTCACATGCTATGGGAAATAGTAATGGAAATATTCACAAATACTGGGAGGCTATTAATGGAACATTTGGACTTCAAGGTGGTTTCATATGGGATTGGGTTGACCAGGTTAATTAAAATTGAGATGCTTTCAGCAGTTTTTTGTTTTTTCTTGTTATTTTTATTTTTTTTATTTTTTATTTTTAAGTTCTATCTACTCTGATCCCTTTATACTGCACGCTGATACTTTGGTCACTCTTGTTGCTTAACTAGAATAATTAAATTTATTCTATTATGATTCCGAACCACTTGTAACTGAACACTTTCCATTAATCATGCTAATTCACTATATTTCCATCTCTATTTTTTCTCTGTATGTTGGTCATGCAAAGTTATAGTTTTGTTATTAACTTAGTATGACTTTGAGGTTGAATGTTAGTGACTCTAAGATAACACATGCTTTAATTGTTGATCTCCTAGTAAGAGATGAGAAAAGAATGGTGCATTTGGTTTATTGGAATAGCTATTCTATTCCTTGTAAATTTCCATGGAATATGTGTGGTTACAAAAATTAACAGAAATACCAATCCCACTGAATTATTATTCCCTAATCATCCTTCATGCCAATTCCTTGCTTTATTCCAAGGAATAATTATTCCTAATCTATTTTACTGACCACAGCATATCTGATTTATCTGTTGCTAATACATTCAGTTCTTAAAACTAAAACAAAAAGAATGCAAATTTTGATGGCAAGACAGGTACTATCCCCATTTTTTTTTTGCTAATTTAAAGACTTGTAATTTGATTGAGAAATGATTGTTTGGGAGCTTTCAATTGAGAGGATTAGCACTGTGATTTAAAGAAAATTGGTGAATTATGGTTGTAGTATTAGTCAGTTTAGTGAAATTCAATTTTATTGGGGGTGTGTTTTAGTTGAAAATGGGTTAGTAAATTTCTGAATCAATTTTATCAGGCTGTGTTTTAGTTGAAAAAGGATTAGGCTTGATTTTTTGAACTGGAGCCAGTTTACACGATTAAGTTGCATTCAAGTCTAACCATGTTTGTATAAATGAGAGAGAAATTGATTTATTTGGTTTCACTTAAAAAACTGGGAATGAAGGGGTTGAAACCTCTCTTCTTCTTTTTTTT
>JBBUKS010476391.1:0-17225 GCA_038050645.1 Hedychium gardnerianum
GCCCTTGTGAAGAGATGAAAGATAGTGGTGAAGAAGAAGGGAGAGGTTTTCTTTGTGGAAGAAGAGAAGGGTAAGAGTTTTTTAGGTGATGTGGAGAAATTAGAAAAAAACTAAGGAGGAGATGGCTTAAGAAATGGAGGAAGGGGGAGAGGAAGAGGCAAGAAGAAGAGGAAAAGTCATACACAACCGTGTGAGAGGGTACACGGTCACGTTCTAGGGTTTAGAAACAGACTTGGGTCGCCACATTGCCGTGTTAAATAGACATGGCCCATGCTTGAGTTGTCTCTGCTCTAGTCATACGATCGTGTTTATCAAGAATTCTCGTGTCTTGAGTAGTGCTTGGAAGGGACACGGTCGTGCCTTTGAGACACGACCTGAAGCTGAGCTCCTTCTGTAATTGAAACACGACCGTGCTTTTTTAACACAACCTTTACTTGATTTCCTGCAGCTGGAGACACGGCCGTGTCTGGTAGACACGACCTTGACCTAAGAAGCTTCTGATTTGAAGACACGGTCGTGTCTCTTTCACACGACCGTGACCTAATTTACTATAGAGGGTGACACGACCATCTGTCATCTAACACGGCCATATGGAGTAGGAACACCCCCCCGGTCTCTCTTCTTATTTTGTGGCCCTTCTTTGCTTATTTTTCCTCCATTGTCCTTCCACACTTGTGGAAACTCCACAGCTAGCTCGTGTGGGCCTTTGAACCTACAAAATAAAAGAAAAATTATTAACAAAATTTTATTAACAAAGATAAAGAGACAAAAACTAAAATTAAAGTAAACCATTGGGTTGCCTCCCAAGAAGCGCTTGTTTACAGTCATTAGCTCGACCCCTGACTTGGCTCAACTTGGAGCCTTGGCCTTGAAGGGGTAATGCTCCCCTCCTCTGTGGCCTTATGGGCTTGGACCCCTACTTTTCATCTTAGCTTTCGCCGAGATGATATACTTTTCAGGGTTGGATCCAACCCTTTCTCCTTTGCCACCAGGATGTGATTCCTCTGGTGGCTTCCCATTTCTTTTAGAGACTTCTTCTTGGACTCTACTTGTTTGAGTTCATTGTACCAGTTACAATCATCAGATACAAGTAGAGAATGAGAGGAGTTAGATAAATCAAAACATACTTTATCCTCTCCCACCGCCAATGTGAGCTTGTGATCTTTCACATCAAAAATAGCTCCGGCGGTGGCCAAGAATGGCTTCCCTAGGGTGATTGGGATTTTAGAATCCTCATTCATCTCTAGGACCATAAAGTCGATAGTGACTAAGAAGTTCCCTACCTTTACTGGTACATCCTCAAAAATATCGAGTGGGTATCTATGAGAATGATCCACCAGCTCTAATGTATAGTGGTAAGTTTCAAGTTTTTGAGCCCTAAATTATTACACAATGAAAGTGACATGAGACTAACACTAGCCCTCAAATCACAAAAAGCATTTTCAATAATAGTAGTCCCGATGGTGCAGGGAAATGAGAAGCTTCCTTGATCTTTCAACTTTGGAGGCATGATGTATGATAATAGAGCGATGCACTCCACAGTTTGAGCTATCGTTTCACCACTATCTTTCTTGTGTTTTGATGAAATGATGTTCTTCACAAACTTGGCAAATTTGGGCATTTGTTGTAGGGCTTTAATAAGGGGAATCTCAATGCAAATCTCCATGATCTTCTTGAAAAACTGATTAAATTCCTCATCTCTTTTTGGACTCATAATCCATCGAGGGAAGGGCACCGGTGGTACAATTCTTCACTATGGGCTTGCCTCAATCAGATTGTCATTCTCAACCTCTTCTTGAATGTGCTCGTGATTTGTAGAAGAAGGAGTTGACTCTCCAATCAGTGTACTCCAGATCCCTCCAGATGTAGCGGTCACTTGGGATTGCCACAAGGTATGTCCGCTTCTTAGCTCAATAGCATTACAATGCTCAACTGGATTATTCTTTGATTTTCCTAGAAGTGAACCTTATTGTCTTGAGGAAGATGTAGGAATCTGTGCCACTTGATTATCAAGAACATTCAAGTGATTTTCAATGTTGTCCATCCTTCCGCAAAGTTTCTTGATATCATCTTTCATTTCTAGTTGATTGGCACTCGTCTCCTCAATTTACTTTTCCAAACATGAGGTTTGTGATGTTTGTTGAGAATTTGATGTCTGCCCCGTTTGATCTTGATTATTTATATAAGAAAAATTTGGATGATTTCTCCAACCAAGGTTGTATGTGTTTGAGTATGGATTGTTAGATCTTGAGTTAAAATTCCCAATTGCATATACTTGTTCCAGATTAAAATAATTGTGCAGTAATGGCCCTAAGGGGACAAGTTTCTATTGTATGTTCCATTTCACCACATACTTCACAACTTATACTGATTGCTTTTGCTTGTTTGGTGCTCATAGCTTCAAATTTCTTTGTAAGGGAATCCATCTTAGCGGAGATTAAATCCAAAGTGTTTACTCCATGTATTCCTGGAATTTTAATAGGATTACTTCTTTTCAATGCACATTGATGTTGATTCATAGCCACACTTTCTATAATTTCTTCTCTTTCATCTAAGCTCTTATTCATCAAGCTCTGCCTGCTGCGGAATCCAAAGAGACTTTAGTATGATAGTTGATTCCATTGTAAAAAGTGTGAATAACTAGCTACCTCTTAAGTCCGTGATGGGGACATTATCTTAGAAGTCCTTTGAAGCGATCTCATGCTTCATATAGAGATTCCCCATCCTGTTGTTTGAAGCTAGCTATTAAATTTCTCATGTATGTTGTTTTGCTTGGTGGAAAGAATTTTTACAAAAATGTTTGTTCACACTATTCCCAGGATGTAATGTTGTTTGGTGATAGAGAATTCACCCATGTTTTGGCTCTATTTCTTAATGAGAATCCAAAAAATAGTAGTCCTATGGCCTCCGCTGCTACTCCGTTCATCTTCATGGTACTACATATCTCATAGAATGTTTCAAGGTTTTGATTTGTATCTTCATTTGGTCCACCACCATATTGGTTTTGTCGTACCACAGAGATTACTGCCGACTTGATTTCAAAATTATTTGCCTCAATAGATGGTCTAGTGATGGTTGATTTGAGGCCCCTTGCATATGACACTACATAATCTTTGAGCAGTTTGTTTGTCATATTTGAGTGTTCTTGCTCTTCTTCTGAATTACTTTGCAATTTTTTCTTCTTCTTCTGAATGTTCTGTCTATCTCTGGATCAAACGGTAATAAATTATCTGTAATTTTGTGCATACAAGGATAAACTCTGAATTATGTATATATGTGAATATGAAATTGTAATATTTTTGGCTTAACTATATGTAAAAAAAAAATCAAATTATAATATTTTTGGGTTATCTATATATGAACAAAAAAAACTATTCACAAATGAATAAAATATAAACTTTATTAACAAAAAAAATAGTCTAGACTAACTAGATCACTAATCACTAATGTTAATCTTGAACAATCCCTGGCAACGACGCCAAAAACTTGTTGTCCTACCAGCAGTGCACGGTAATGTCATCAAGTAATAAAAGATATCGAACCCACAGGGATTGTGAACTAAGCACTAGTGATTTGGTAAAGGAAATTAGTTAGAGTAATCGAATTGTGTGTTTGTGAACTAGAGAGAGAGTGGTTTAAGAGAGAGAGAGATCTAGGTCTAAGTGAGAGAGAAGTGAAGGTTTGGGGAGTGATTCTAGGCTTTCGATTTCATTATGATATTAGATAATGTCCCTATAAGATGATCATCTCCTAATTCTCAATGTTACTCCTATGAACTAAGGTAAGTCATATGTCAAGATCTTTTAACTATAAAAAGTGAAATAAGTATCGGTGTCCTCTGTCACTAAGAGCATAAGTGTTCAGTTGATTGAGAATCCTTTATCACTAAGGATCTCCCGATTATATAGTCTTTTAGCAACCCTAACATAGAATCAAAACCCTAGATCTACATGCATCACTCACATACACATTTCGTCAAACATGCACAATGCACAATATACATAGCACAAGAGTAACATCTCACGGAAAATAGGAAATTGACATATCTATAGTTCATACATCATCCACAAAATCATAATTACTCCCTAACCCTAGAATACATGAGATCTACTCCATAAAAAGGAGAAGAAAACACAAAAACATGAAGATCAACATCCAAACCCACATCAAATAGGAAAAGGGAAAGAATGCTTAGCCCGGTTGGAGTCTTGGTCTTTGAAAGTCTTCTCCTTCTTTGTATGATGATGGATCAAAGTAATCTTCCTCAAATCACTGGAAATATCACTAGAAGATTAAGTGTAAGGACCAAGGGTTCTCCCAAGAAGGGAAGAACTACCCTCCCCTTGAAAAAGGGAAAAAAAAACCTTTTATACTAGTGAGGCATGACCCAGGTCAAGCATGGCACACGACCATGTCTATGAAACAAGGCTGTGTCTTGAGGCTCTGATGGTAGGAGGCACGACCTAGTACTAAGGACGGTCTACCAGGGAGACAGTCGTGTTTGTGAGATACAATCGTGCCTTGAGTATGCCTAGACAAGTCACACAGTCATGTCTAGGAGACACGACCATGCCTAGTCTTTCTTCACATATGACACACGGTCATTTCTAGGAGACACGGCCGTGCCTTGAGCTCCTACTGCTCTTGAGGCACGCCCTAAACATGGTCGTGTTTGGGAGACACGGCTAGGGTTTTTCCTGGCTTCTTGGCTTTCTACTCTGGTTTCTGCTCTGTTGTACTGCTTTCCTCTCCATAGAAGTTTCATTTAACTTCGAAACGCATCCTGTAGATGAAAATATGAGAGCAGTAGATCTTTGAATAATATGGAGTAAAAAACATAATAATATAATAAAATAAGGTGCATAGTATAGATCATGTCAATGAAATATAAGAAGATGTGCGTCAAACAATGCATAAAATGATATATATAATCTACGGACATCAGTGGTTCTCAACATTATCCATTATCCTACAAAGCTTCTTTATATCATTCTTCATTTCCAATTGGGTGGCTTGCATTTCCTCAATTATTTTCTCTAGTCCAAGGGTTGTGAAGTCTGCTTAAAATTTGATGTTTACCCCATTTGCTTTTGATTGTCATTGTGATAGGAGAAATTTGGGTGATTTCTCTATCCAGGGTTGTATGTTAGAATATAGGTTGTTGGGTATTGAGTTCAAATTTTCTATTGCATCTACTTGTTCAATCTGAGCTAATTGTGCATTTATGTCTCCAAGTGGACAAGTTTCCTTTGCATGCTCCATTTCACCACATATTTCTTAGCATACACTGATTACATTAACATGATTGGTACTCATAGCTTTAAATTTCTTTGTAAGGACATCCATCTTAGCAGAAATTAAATTTAAAGTGTTAATCCTATGTATTCCTGCAATTTTGATTGGGTTACTTCTTTCTGACACCCAGGTGGTGATTCATAGCCACACTCACTATTATTCCTTAGCTTCATCTAGGCTCTTGTTCATTAATGCTTCGCCTACTACAGAATCCAAAGAGACCTTAGTTTGATAGCTAATTTCATTGTAGAAAGTGTGAATAACTAGCCACTTTTATAATCCGTGATATGAACATTGTCTTAGAAGTCCATCGAACATATCTCATACTTCATAGAGGGATTCCCCATCATTCTGTCTAAAGTTAGCTATTAAGTTTTTCATATGTGTCATCTTGCTTGGAGGAAATAACTTCTCCAAGAATACATGTTCACATTGTTTCCAAGATGTAATACTGCTAGGAAGTATGGAATTTAACCATGTCTTTGCTCTATCTCTCAGTGAGAATCCAAACAATAATAGTTTATAGCCTCTGCTGCCACTCCATTCATTTTCATGGTTCCACAAATTTCATAGAATGTCTCCAAATGTTGATTAGGATCTTTATTGGGTCCACCCCCATATTAATTTTGTTGTACCATGGAAATCACCGCAGGCTTAATTTCAAAATAATTTGCCTCAATACTAGGTCTACTGATGCTAGACCTGAGGCCCCTTTCATAAGGTGCGGTGTAGTCTTTGAGTGATTTGTTTGTCATATCTAGTTGTACTTGCTATTCTTCTAAATTATTCTGCAGATTTCTTCTTCTTCTTCTAAAAGTTCTATCTATCTCTGGATCAAATGACAATAGATTATCTGTAGCTCTACGCATGCAAGAACAAACTCCAAATAAAGTTTTCATGTGAAGAGAAAAAAAATATAGAGTACGAAAGCAAGAAACAAAAATGAAATTGTAATATTTTTGGATTATGTATATTGTAAGCAAAAACTATTTAGAAGTAAAATGAAATTGCAATATTTTTGGATTATGCAAATATGTAAAATGAAATTGTAATATTTTTGGATTATGTATGTATGAACAAAAACCACTATTCACAAGTAAATAAAATGCAAATTTTATTAACAAAAAGAAAATATGGTTTGGCCTAACTAAATCACTTATCACTAATGTTAATATCAAACAATCCCCGGCAATGACGCCAAAAACTTGTTACGGTACCGCAAGTGCACGGTTAAGTCATCAGTAATAAAAAGATATCGATCCCACAGGGACTGTGGATTAACACACTAGTGAGTTCGTGAAGCTAGGAGCTAGACTAATAGAAGCATGTGAAGGCTTGTAAGAGAGAGAGAGAGAGAGCGGAAGGTCTAGATCCACGAAGAGAGAGAAGTGAGTTGTGAAGGTTGGTTTTGGAAGCAATTCTAGGCTTTCGGTTTCACTATGATGTTTGATAACATCCCTATAACATGTTCATCTTCTAATTCTCCATACTACTCCTATGTATCTAGGGTTAGTTCCTATATCAAGACCTACTAGGACTTTCTTGCTTAGCCGGAACTAGGATTTCCTGCCTGGTGTCTGGTCTTCTTTATCGAGATACAGGAGCCCCTACTTCCTTTGTTCAAGTTCGATATTCTACTCACATGGCTCGACTATACTATAGCTCTTGTGCACATTCGGTGGTTAGACCTTCTAGAAGTCCGAGTTCTGATCCAATTGTTAGGGAGCCCGACGCGGACGCGTGCTTTAGATGTTTTACAAAACATGCGAAGCGGAAATAAAAATATAATAATTCCTAATTATTACAACACACACATCCACGCATGCAAGATACAACACATGTAGTCATAACTGTGCAATTAAATTTTTACAAAAAACTAAATTAATCATTAATGTAGTTATACCTACGAGTTTGTATTCAAACTTTATACAGAGCGTTTGCTAGCCTTGCAAGGAAAGCCTCTTCTGAAATCAATCAAGCGACATTATCCAACCTCACCTCTATTCGTATACACACAGAGTATCTTCAAGATGACTTCTCTAAGTCCGAGCCATGTCTCCGCTTTGGTACTAGCCGAAGTGGGGAGACAAAATGATCCAAGAGTGGGATCTTGCTCGACTTAGTGTCCGGTGGCTCAAAGCACAACCTGACGACACCAAATGAGGTGGCAGCGATGAATTAGTATCGGCGTTGAACAGTCGGTGGAGGCGACGAATCGGTGTCAGCGCCGAACAGTCGGTGGCAGAGAGAGGAGAGGAAGAAAAAGAAGAGAAGAGATTTTCTAATCAAATTAGGTTATCAAATTCTCATTCAATTAATTCTCTCCCCTATGGGAGAGTATTTATAATCGCTTCTCAATGACCTGGGGAGCAAGTCAACTCCTAATCCCAAGTCCAACCCATTAAGCCTTAACCAAAAACTTAACCCATTAAGCTCTTGGTTTGGTTTAAAACTAAACCACTTGGTCCAATAATCAAACCAAACTAATTTAGTTTATTATTAAACCAAAGAGTATCCATCACATCTTCAAAAGACATGGTCCAACCGTGCTTCCATTCTAACAAATAACTTTTCATATTTGTCGCTCGTTTAGTCCAACCAAATTTTGTCTCTCTCGATATGAGAATCCAATTCTCAAACTTGTTTTAAATCTTTTAGATAATCTCGTAATGTGTGTGACCTTATAGGTTCCTGGTTATGATGGTCGTCCATAATTAATCATTAATTATGAAATAATCATGAGTGACACCTAGTAGTACATCATGATCCTTAATTGATCGAAAAATCACAAGTTGATTCCAGAATCACTTCTGAACATTTCAGCAGCTACAATGAGTCATGTCTTATTCCTTTCACTCATCTTATACCCACTTGGTTTAGGACATGATCTATGTGTCAGTCTCCACTAGGCTGACTACGTCACACCTAGCCCAAGCTATACTTCCTTGTCTTACGGATTCAAATTACTCAAATATGTGTCCAAGAGTCTCGTACTTTTGACATATAATGTTTTGGCCTTCGCCAAAGACTTCGAGTAATAATCCTGACAAGCGACCGTAGGGTATACATCTTCTTATACGGAGTGGTGAATTCTTTGTTGACTATCTAATCACCTTCGGGCACTTTGACTTATATCCAATCATCCCGGGTCCACACCTCCTCGGAGATGCTTGCTTAAGATGTCAAAGTATGAGTCTCCATAACCAAGATGACTTGAATACCTCAAGTCAAAGGAAACTCGCACTTAAGTTACAATTAGATCTTCACTAATATATCATATATGTAGAGAACCATATGAAGTCTCATGGCAGGTCACTTCAATGAACTAGTTACCATTAACTAGCATCCACATTTAACTCTCGACATCTCAATGTCATCAACCATTGAGGAGCGGCTGCTTGGACAAGCCAAGGAGTATAACCCATGCTAGTCTCACATAATCAATGATGTCCAAACTCATCAATTCATCGACTAGGGATAGTTTCAATACATTCATAATTACACATGTAGAAATGCTCACTAGTTATGATCCAATCACAAGTTCTCTCATATTATGAATCGTATTGTGGATATTTAGTAGTTGAGTTTAAGATCCAATCAAACATATAAAGAATGTATACTCAAATAGTGAATTATTTATTTATCTAATAAATAAGTACAAATCATAAGGCGATTGCCTTAGGACACCTCTCAAATATAACACATTAATCATCCAGTTGAACAAATTATAGGAAATCCAAACTTAGGAGTCCAAACTAGGTCTACTCATAGAAATCTAGGTCAAATAGCCTTGATATCAAAACTAGAACCAAAGAACATAGATGAAGCCTTACTTGACCCAGATTGAATTATAGCTATGCAAGCAGAGTTAGCCCAGTTTGACCAAAACCAAGTTTGGGACTTAGTTCCCAAACCAAGTGACAAATCTATTGTAGGAACATGTTGGGTGTTTAGAAATAAACTAAATGAAAAAGGTGAGATTGTTAGAAATAAAGCATGTCTTATAGCTCAAGGGTTTAGTAAAGTAGGAGTAGACTACAACAAGATTTATGCCTCTATAGCCAGACTTGAATCAATTAGGATGCTATTTGCATTTGCTGCTCATAAAGGATTCAAATTATTTCAGATGGATGTAAAATCAGCATTCTTAAATAGTGTTATTAAGGAAGAAGTCTAGATAACTCAACCACCAGGAATTGAAAATTTATAAAAACCAAATCATGTACTCAAACTAAAAATGGCACTGTATGGACTTAAACAAGCCCCTAGAGCCTGATATGAAAGGTTATCTACTTACTTAATTTCTAAAGGATTTAGACAAGGCAAAGTTGATCCAACTTTTTTCATCAAAACTCATGCTAAAGATATTTTTATTGCTCAAGTATATGTAGATGATATTATTTTTGGATCAACAAATAGTTCATTCATAAAAGATTTCAAAATCACCATGGAAAGCGAATTTCAGATGAATTTAATAGGGGAACTCAACTACTTTTTAGGATTATAAGTCAAACAAACTAGTGAAGATATTTATGTGTATCAAACCAAATATGCTAATGATATAATTAAAAGATTTGGAATGAAAAACTCTAAAAACCTAGCAACTCCAATGGCCTTTAACACAATATTAGACAATGACCCAAGTGGAAAAAGTATAGATTCCAAGTACTATAAAAGTGCAATATAGATTAATTGCATTATTATTTATTTTTTCTTGGATTGCAGTTTACTTAGTTTGCATATCTATCAATTAATTCATTTCAATTTACCTGATGTCAGATATTGTTTTCTCTTCCTAATTAACCAATTTATTTTGATATATGAAAAAGGGGGAGAGAAAAAGAAGAAAAAGGGTTGATTACATTTTTGAAGATTTTAAAATGTTTTAAATATTTCTCAAAATTATAACTTCAAAAATTATCCATGATTAAGGGGAAGTCATGATTAAGGGGGAGTTCAAATTATGAAATTAATATATTCATGTATGATTGCACTAATATTTATTTCTTTGTCATACATTGAATATATACAACTCTTGTTTATTTGCGATTATTTTTCTAGCTTTAACTTATTTTTCATACTTCAAAAAGTAAGAGATTATTGATGATGGGAGTACAACATTTTAACTCAAGATTTTGATATATGACTAAGGTTAAAGTTAGGTATGGTGAAATCTAACGATTTGGTGTAAAGTGTGTAGGTACATGAAACTTGACTAGTGAAAAGTCTTAGTGAGTGAAGGTAGGTAGTTAAAGTCTTGGATGTGAACCAAACAGTGAAATTCCTAACTGAGAGCTAGGTAAATGAAAAGTCCTAGTGAGTGAAGCTAGGCAGCTAATGTCTTGATTGGGAACCAAGCGAGGAAATTCCTAGCTGGGTGCTAGGTGAATCAAGTTCAAGTGTATAAAATCAGCTGGAGGTTGATTGCTTGGAAAGACATGTCCAAATGTGTAGAATCAGTTGGAGGCAGATTGCTTGACAAGATAAGTCCAAGTGTGTAGAATCAACTGGAGGTTGATTGCTTGGCAAGAGACAAGTCTAAGTGTGTAAAATCAACTGGATGCTAATTTCTTGGCAAACAAGTCCAAGTGGAAGCTGATTGCTTGGGCCCCAAACTAGATGGGTCAAAATCTAGTCAGGTAAAGTGTGAGTAACTTTAAATTCTTATATCATACTCATTACACGTTACAACTATAGGGAAGCATGTTCGATGGTTTTAGACGATCGGAAGGAGTCTGGGGTAACTACCTGGTGATAACTCTCGATAGGAGAAGTCGGAGGGTTCCAAGCGATCGTGCACAGTATAGGGGTGATTGGGCCGATCAAAGTGAATGGGCGACCGTAGAGGCTTCCAGGCGACAGGGAAAAAATGTTATCAGCAACCGTTCAAGTCAGGTCAAGATCAGGGTTGACCCTTGTACATGCGACCGAGGATTGTATGGGTGCCTGAGCAGCTTCGTTAATGTTATCTAACCGGATAAGAGTTGTGGCCATGTCAACATTTGTACGTGTGCCCGATGAGGCTCTAGTGGCCCGAAGAAGTACTATATAAAGGGTTCTGAGGCAGAAGTTAAAAGCATCCCATTTTTCAAGAGAATTCTTTCATGATTTCTTCTATGCTCATGTTCTAGTGCTCTTCCACTTCTTGTGTTATGACACGTTGCAATCTGTGCTTCATTTTCACACGACAACATCTAGAGTAACATTTTATTTATTTGTGTTATCTTACATATTTAATTTTGTGCTTAATTTTTAGATATTTTGTCTATAAGATATTTTCACCTAAGAGAAATTAGAAATAAGAATCACATTATTTTTAATTGTTGTGCGTGCCTACTTTTTAGTTTTTTGGGGTAAATTAACTGCATGTTATACTTGCTTGGTTATAATTGTGATAAACCGCTTAGTTAATATTTTATTCTATTGTGCTATTACTCTGTTTATCTTCTTTATTATTTAAAAATTTGCTCGTAAAATTCGTATCACTATTGACCCCCCTCTAGTGTTATGTTTGATCCTACATTTTCTAGTACCTAACTTCACTTGCTAAGATATTTCCTCTTGTCAATAAATCTACTCCTACACACTTGAAAATGATCCATTAGATCTCAACAAACCTAACTTTTAACCTTAGTTATACATAAAAATCTTAGGTTAAATATTGTCCTCACAGCACCAACAATCTCCCCCTTTTTGATAGTATGAAAACTAAGTTAAAGTTAGTAAAATCATAATTAAGAAATGATTGAGATTTATATTCAATGTATGAAAAAAATAAGATTAGGTGCAATCATACATGAATATATAAATTATAAATTTTAACTCCCCCTTAGTCATAACTCCTCCTAAAGTTAATTTCTCTCTCCTTTTTTCATATATCAAAAATGCCTTAAATTATAAATGGGACAGAAACAATATCAATTAAATAAGATAAGTGAGATAATTATATGATCAATTCAAAGATAACATACAAAAATTAAGACAGATAATAGAGCCAACAACTATGCATCAAGATAAAATCAAAATTGTAAGTAAAGTCAAACACTAGTTAATATAATGTCAACCCAAATCAGAAGCTAGTCTATCTTACACAGGTCAAGTCTCCATCTAAGTGTACTAAATTTGGCTTCTATCAAGGGTTTTATGAATATATCTGCTATGTTATACTTGGATTCAGCATATTTGAGTTCAATATCACCATTTGATATGTGTTCTCTAACAAAGTGATGTTTGACTTCTATATGTTTGGTTCTAGAATGATGTACCAAAATTTTAGTTAGATTAATATAAATAATGTTATCTATTACAACTTGGACCATTTTGTAATCAAGTCCATAAGTGTGTTCATCATCCATAATAATTCAACTACACATCCACCCATAGCAACATACTCAACTTTAGTAGTGGATAGGGCTACACAATATTATTTTCTACTACTCCAACTGATTAAAGACTACCCTAGAAATTGACAACTTCCACTAATGCTTTTTTTGTCTAACTTAAATCCTACATAGTCTGAATTAGTAAAACCTACTAAGTTAAAATTTCTTGTTCTTGGATACCATAGTTGATGTGCGTAGATTATATATACTTTTATACATTGTTTGATGCATATCTTCTTGTATTTATTGATTATAATCTACATTATCACATCATATTTTATTATATTATCATGCTTTTACTTTATGTTGTTCAGAGATTTGCTCTGTTTTTATTTTCATTGACAAGATGCGTTTGTAGGAGAAATGGAACTAAAATGAACATTGGAGCAGCAAAGGACAAAGTTTATTAGCTGACATGGTCGTGTCTCATTGGGACACGACCGTGTCTCCCAGGAGCACTAGCTGCCCAACCAGAACACATGGAACGACCATGTTTCCTTAGAAATGCTCATGTCTCTACTCCAGCAAGAACCATGCTGGGGTAATTCCTGAGAGGCACGATCGTGCTTCAACAAAAGAGCAGCTCAATCTTCACCCCAAGGTCGTGCCGAGAGGTACGACCGTGTTCCAAGGTCAAAGATTCACATGGTCCAGTCGTGCCTCACCTGCTGAAGCAATACACAGCTTAGCCATGCCTTAGAGGCACGGTCGTGCCTTCTCCTCCATGGTCGTGTGTGGTAGACACGGCTATGTGACCAAAAAAAAATAGGGGTTGTGCCCCCATCTATAAAGGGGGTCTTCTTCCCCCTTTTGAGGGATGAAGGGTCTTCCTCTCTTGGGAACCCACTTGGTTTATTTTCACACTAGATTCCTGCGATTTATCAACAATCCAAGGTTGATTCCTCCACCCCATCCATCATCCAAGCTAGGAGACCACTCCAGAAGACCCAAATTTCAATCGACTAAGTTTTCTCTTCTTCTTTCTTTGGATTTGAGTTGTAGAATATTTTCTTTGATGTCTTTGGATTTAGTTTCCTTGTTTATGGAGCAAATCTTTGTACTCTAGGATATAGGGATTAATTATAGTGTGATGATGATGTTAAACTCTATAGATTTGTCACTTGATTATTTCAATGACATGCTTATGCTTTATTCCTATTTGATGAAATGTGTGTGTGAAATTTTATTGATTAATGTCATATTTTATTGAATGGATGTGAAGGATTGATCATCACTTAGGGGTGACACTCTATATCGTATGACCGGAGGGGCCCTTCATGACAAAGGGTATCCTTTAACCGGACGTTCTAGAGTCTTCGCCTTGAAATGATGAATAATTCTCCACAAGGGAGTATCTAATTAGGGCTTAATGGGTTTATCTTAATTCCGTGTTAGGAAGTGACTTATGTAATTTAGACTGTATGACCAGAGGGCCCTCATGTGATAAGGAGTATCCCTTTAACCGGACTTTCTATATTATCTTTTATATTTAATAACATTGAATGTCAATAGGATAAACACTCTGGTACATCCGTTGCGTGATTTTGTTGGTATTTAGTTAGACTCACTATAAGAGCATGAACATAGAGGATAGAAAATGAATGATTCATAGTATATCATCTAACATTGCAATGAAACTGTAGTCCTGGAGTCGCTTCCCAAACCACTTTCACCAACTCGCTTGCGATTCTCTCTCTTTCTCTCTCTCTCTAGTTCACAAGATTACAACCAACATTCAATAGTCTAGATAATTTCCTTCGCAAACTCAACTAGTGCTTAGTCCATAATCTGTGGGATCGATATTTTTATTACTGACGACGTAACCGTGCACTTACGGTTGTGTAACAAGTATTTGGCATCATTGTTGGGGTTCGAACCCCGGTCACCCGCATGACAAGCGGGAATACTCACCACTATAAATTCCACTAGTGCTTTTTCTATCTAACCTAAATCCTACATAGTTTGAATTAGTAAAACTTACTAAGTTAAAATTGCTTGTTCTTGGATACCATAGTTCTACATTTTGAGTTCCTTTTATGTACCTTAAAATTCTTTTAACTACTACTAGATGTGACTCTTTAACACACGATTGGAATCTTGCACACATACCTATTGAAAAAAGAATATCAGGTCGACTAGCAGTTAGGTACAAGAGTCCACCTATTGCACTTATATAGTACTTGGCATCTACACTTTTTCCACTTGGGTCATTATCTAATTTTTCATTTATGGTCATTGGAATTGCTAGGTGAGTTTTCCATTTCAAATCTTTTAGCTAGATCTTTAGCATACTTAGTTTGGTAAACATAAATGTCTTATCTAGTTTGTTTAAGTTGTAGTCCTAGAAAGTAGTTGAGTTCACCTACTAGGTTCATCTGAAATTCACTTTCCATAGTGATCTTGAAATCTTTTATAAATGAACTATTTGTTGACCCAAAAATAATATCATCTACATATACTTGAGCAATAAAAATATCTTTAGCATGAGTTTTGATGAATAGAGTTGGATCAACTTTCCCTTGCTTAAATCCTTAAGAAATTAAGTAAGTAGAAAGTCTTTTATACCAGACTCTAAGAGCTTTTTTTAATCCATAAATTTCTCTTTTAAGTTTTAGTACATGACTTGGGTTATCTAGATTTTCAAATCCTGGTGGTTGGGTGACATAAACATCTTCTTTGATGACTCCATTTAGGAATGCCGATATTACATCCATTTGAAATAATTTAAAACCTTTGTGAGCGACAAAGGCTAATAACATCCTGATTGATTCAAGTCTTGCTACTAGGGCATACATCTCGTCATAATCTAATCATTCTACTTGACTACCCTTGAGCTACAAGATGGGCTTTGTTCCTAATGATTTTACCTTTCTCATTTAGTTTGTTCCTAAACACCCATTGAGTTCCTATGACAGTTTTATCACTTGGTTTAGGCACTAAGTCCCACACTTGGTTTTGATCAAATTGAGCTAACTCCTCTTGTATAGCTATGATCCAATATTGGTTAAGTAGGGCCTCATCTATGTTCTTGGGTTTTATTTTGGATATTAGGGCTATTTGACTTAAATTGTGGAGAGTAGACCTAGTTCGGACTCCTAAGTTCGGGTCTCCTATAATTTGTTCAACTAGATGATTAATGTTGGTCCTAGTTGTCCTTATAGTTTGTTCTTTATTTCGCGGTTGATCTTCATTTGACTCATATCTAATTTCACTAGAGATATTTTTATCAATTTCTAACTAAATGCATTGGTTGGTTTTGGTTGAGTCTTCTTCATTAAAGGTTATATTTGAGGTTTCTTGTTATAGATTCTGTATCCTCTTCTGTTTGTTGCATACCTTACAAAGACTTCTGCATTAATTTTATTTGGAAATTTTGGTAGATTATCTTTTGTATTTAAAATATAAGCTTTACATCCAAAAATTTTAAAATATCTAATTGAGGGTATTTTATTAAAAAAAATAGTTCATAGGGTGTTTTTTTATTATTTTTCTTAATATGGATTCGATTTTGAACATAACAAGTTGTGTTAATTGCTTTTACCCAGAAATAACTAGGTAAATTAAACTTATTTAATATTGTCCTAGCTGCTTCCATTAGGGTTCGGTTCTTTTTTTTCAACTAGGTTATTTTGTTGTGGAGTTATAGGACATGAAAATTCATGTTTATAACCATTATCTAGATAGAATTTTAAAAACAAGTGATTGTCAAATTTCCCTCCATAATCACTTCTAATTTTCTTGATTTTAGTATTCATTTCATTTTCTGTTTGTTTAATGAATTGAGCTAGTTTGTTTAATGTTTCATCTTTATGTTTCAAGAAATAGGTCCAAGTAAATTTTGAGATTTCATCAATAATTACTAGACAGTATTGACTTTCGTTTAGTGACTTAGCTTTGGTACTCTCAAATAAATCCATATGAATTCTTTCTAGAATATGAGTTGTTTTATTTGAATTTGTTAACTTATGGATTGATCTAGTTTGTTTCCCCTTTTTACATGCATCACAATTTAGGTCATCTAATTTGGATTGTCACACCCCAGGAGGATATTTATCCGATAGAAATCGGAGAGCACCTCCCCTGTACGACGGATAATTTCCTGAATACATGATACATCTAATACATACAAAATACCTCACACGGGTATATACATCCACGCAGTGCAAATAACAGTAAAAATGTCTTACCCAGGTATGCACAACCACACAGTGTATAATTTGACATAACTAAACAGTATAAAACAACAAGAATGCTCCACACGACCAGAAAACCAAAACTTACTATTTGCGAGCCGGCCCGGCTTTAACACCAAGTACACTATCGGAAACACATCCAAAAATCCGATACAAATAAGTAAATATAATACATGAGAAATACACAAATGCGGAAGCTGAAACAAACCATAAGCTTTGAAGATAAATTTGAAAGTCGATCTGATAGGGACAGCGCGGGCAGATATCCTCCAAGCGACCCAATCAACAACCTGTTAACAAGGAAACAAAAAAAGGAAACATGGGTGGTGAGTACAAAGGAAATACTCAGCAAGTA
>JBBUKS010476408.1:0-17224 GCA_038050645.1 Hedychium gardnerianum
CGCTTCAAAGGTATACACTCTAACATGTAGATCTAGTGTAGATCTAGAAGAAAACCTAGTATATGTAAATGTTTTTTATCTTCGCACGGATTCGGTGGCAAAGGATCTAGGGCTTTCTGCTGCGCATTTGCGTGTTTAGCGCCCTAGACTTCCTTACAGCGGCGTTGGCTGTGAATCGGGGAAGAGGAGTGAAGTGAGGAAATTGAGTGAATGAAAGGTAAATAGGTTTAGGTATTTATAATTTAGAACTTAGGTTTAATAATTCAACTTAGGATTTTGTAATTAAACCTTAGGTTAATCGATTTTATCAACTCCCAGCTTAAATAGAAATAACTTTAAACAATCCGTATAAATTTGGTTTAATCACCGAAAAATTTCTAAAATTTCTCAAAAATTCCATTAGGTTATTTCATATTTTTAAGGCCTAAATTTTTATTTTCCATATCTTACAAGATAAATTTGTATGCTTGATTGATTTACTACTTTTATTATGCATGTTTATTTCCTGCTTAACTTAGAATGGCTAGACAAGGATACAGACTTAATTGACACTTGCCCAACATAGTACCATGGTGGGGCAAGATGATAGTATGTTAGGAAAGCTTGGTCTAGGTGGGATAAGGAGTACCCTGCTTGGTTTGCTTAGCTGGGTAGAACTGACTGAAGCTACCTCGTCACATCCTAGATTAGTTAGACTAGAGTTTTTCAATAGTTTAGCTACATATTCAATTTATCAATTCAGCTTTGTCTTAAAAAGTGATCGTTGCTCCGATACCCAAGATGGCCTTTGTACCTTGCCACGACCTAGAAACTGAGACTAGAAATGTGCACTTAGTTGATCGATGGTTAAACCTGAATCTAACTCAAGGTCAATCAATTCTTAGAACTCCAACTAAATTAATTAAAGATAAAACATAAAACCATCTAACAAAAAACCCATAGGCCTAACATGTTTGACAATCTAGAATGGGTGAGATGAAAAATAAGTAGTAATCAATCAACCTACTTTAAAACCCAATTGAGTTGGATCCAAATTAAATATCTTATGTGTAGGAACATAAAGATTTGGACCAATGGATGTTGGATAGTGGGTGCTCCAAACACATGATCGGAGACAGACTGAAATTTATCGAATTGAAACTCAAGAACCTAGGATCGGTAGCATTCGAAATTAACGAAAAACTTAAGGTAATAGAAACATGTAATATTGAATTAAATTTTGATTTCGTTATTCGTAGAGTCCTGCTAGTTGATAAATTTGAGTTCAACCTGCTTAGCATTAGTCAATTGTGTTACTCTGATTATTTAGTAACCTTTTCAAATTTTGAATGCCTGATTAAAAATATTGAAAACCCTGAAATAACACTTAAGGAAATTAGAAAAAATAACATTTACATGATTAATCTACAAAGCTTCTCACTTAAGTGTCTACTGGCACAACAAGAGGAAACTAAGTTGTGACACAAGAGATTGAGTCTCACTCACCTAAGACTCATTTTAAAAATGAGTCAAAATGGCTTAGTTAGAGGTCTATCAAAGTTAAAACACTTAGAAAATACAATCTGTAATGCTTGTCAACAAAGAAAATAGACCAAATCAAATCACAAATTAACTAACCTAAATCAAACCAACTCATTACTTGAACTCCTACACTTAGACCTGCTCGATTCTCACGGGGCTAAGTCACTAAGCGGAAACCAAAACTGCTTAGTAATAATTAATGACTATTCAAATTTACCTAGGCAAAATTCTTAAAACAAAAAGATGAAACATTTGAAAATTTTAATAACTTGTGTAAGTTAATAGGAAATGAAAAATATGTAAAAATCAAAAGAATAAGAAATTATCATGGAGGGGAATTTGAAAATCATAGGTTTACTAAATTTTGCCTAAGTAATGGTTATCACCATGGATTTTCATACCCTAGAACCCCACAACAAAACCAAATAGTAGAAAGGAAAAATAAAACCTTACAAGAAGCTGCTAGAACCATGTTGAATGAATACAATCTACCTAACCAATTTTGGATTGAAGCAATAAGCACAACCTGCTACATCCAAAATAGAATACTAATTAATAAACTTTATAATAAAACCCCCTATGAAATTTATTATAATAAAATACTCAATTTAAATTACCTAAGAGTATTTGGATGCAAAGTATGTATATTGAATACAGAGGACTACTTAGAAAAATCTACATCTAAATCAACAAATGGAACTTTTCTAGGTTATTCCACAACTAGTAGGGCTTATAGAGTTTATAGCAAAAATGCCTTGAAAGTTGAAGAAACAACCAATATTATATTCGATGAAGAAAATAATTCCAATCAACCTAACTAAATTAATGAACAAAATGTTAGAAATCTAGAAGATGACGTAGACCTGAATCAAAGACAAATGAACCAAGTGTTAATCCTAACATAAGAGCAACTAGGTTAAAATCTAATCACCCAGTTAATCAAATTTTGGGTGATCCAAATCTAGGAGTTCGAACTCGATCCTCTTATAGAAACTTAAGTCAAATAGCCCTGATATCAAAAATTGAACCCAAGACAGTAGAAGAAGCCCTACTTGGTCCTAATTGGATTATAGCAATGCAAGAGAAACTAGCCCAGTTTGAAAGAAACAAAGTTTGGAACTTAGTCTTATACCAAAAGACAAATCAGTTATTGACACCAAATGGGTCTTTAGGAATAAATTAGATGATAAAGGTGAAATTGTTAGAAATAAAGCCCGATTAGTAGCTAAAGGATTTAGTCAAATAGAATGACTAGACTATGATGAAACCTATGCACTTGTAGCTAGATTGGAATCCATTATGATGTTGCTAGCCTATGCAGCACACAAAGGATTCAAATTGTATTAAATGGATGTCATGTCTGCTTTTCTTAATGGGTTCACTTTTAGGAATTAAATCAAACAACTTGTGAGCATCCTCCACATAACACACTTTGCATACATGTTAACTAATGACTAACCCGAAATAGTTTCACACATTAAACCATATACAACCTAAAATCAATCAACACACTTCACAAACATCATAACCATTCACACATCACTTACCTCACTAATTCAGCAGCTTAACCAAATCATCCCTTCCCCAACTTCACCGGAACTAACCAACTCAACAACTTTACCTTATTTTAAATTGCAGCTGCCGAAATTGATTTGGTTTGGAAGAAAACGATCGAAGCTAGGGCCACACCAATTGTAACAAAAGCACTCTCCACTGATCAGTAATCAATCAAAACCAACTCAGCCAACTTGCTCACCAAGCAAAAAATCCCTTACCAGATCTGATGGTCGGTCGAAGGTGAGGTGGAGAAGACTGGAACAATTATGGTAGAAGATGTTGGATCAACCCAATTTGTTGTTGATGGCCGGAACAAAATCCAATCAGCCCCAAACAGTAGCTGGCCAGATCTGATGGAGAGGTGGTCGGAGCAACGCAACTCAATTAACCAAAACCAAAATAAGGTACACCAAATAAAACGAAGACAAAGAGGAGACCCGACCTAGCTCTTACTAGCGACAATCTCCAATTAGGCGAAGAAGATTTGAGAAATATGTTTCTCCGGTTACAGGATGGCCGATGGTGGAAGATTGTTGACATCAGGGATAATTAGGGCTCAACATTGTCGACCGAGGTTGACCGACATCGCTGTGATGCTAGTGTTCGATTGAGGTGTTGCCGGTGGAATCTTCATCGCGGTGAGAAAGTCTCGGCAGAAGTCAAAGAGGAGAGGGGAAAGAACTGGAGCTCTCGGATCGCAACCCTAGATTTGGCCATCGACGATGATTGATCGAGGAGGAGTGAAGACGGCGGTGTACGACAGTGGTGTAGGGTGGCGGTGAGAAGCTCTAGCGTTGACACTGGTTCGTGAGAGGAAAATTGCGAAGAAGAAAAATTGTGTCGAGTGTAAAGCTCAGGGAAGAAAGAAAATAAAAAAAAAACATAACTTAGATTTAATGATTTATATAACTTAGGTTAATTTAAATCTTATTTAGGCTATAATTTCTCAACCTTAGGTTTAATTAAACATATCAATTCCCACTTAATTGATATATCAAATAGGCCTTATAAAAGCCTATTATTTATATCCCCGTTATCTTGCCGTTTTAGTTTCGTTTAATTCCAGAAAAATTTCTGAAATTCATCAAAAATTTCTTTAAATTTATTCCTCGATCAACGTCCATTATTTTATAAATTTTTAATCACCGTATTTATCAAATCTAATTATGGAAAGATCCTTCGAAACTTTATAGGCATCTACCATAGATGCCCACAGTGCATTTTGAGGGAAGGAGTTTAGGGCATACCTTATTATATCTCGATTTTTGAGTTGGTGGCCAATGAGGTGGAGCTCATTGATGATGTCTTTGATTCTTGCGTAGAGTTGCGTCGCGGTTTCTCCAGAATGTATTTTAATATTAAACAATTGATTTAATAGTAAATCACATTTTGTTACCTTAGAGTCGTTGGTTCCTTCGTGTAGTTTAATTAGTCGGTCCCACGATTCTTTGGAGTTGTCGTATGGACCGATTCGATTGAGTTCTTCATTGGTTAGACCGCATTCGAGTGTGTTTAGTGCCTTTGAGTCAGTTTGTGCTTCTTCTTCATTTTGGTTGTCCATTTCTCCGGGTTGATAATTTCTCTAGTCTCCTTGAGTGGTGTTGTGTAGCCATGCCGAATTATGAACCATTGGTCGATGTCCGTCTTGAGAAAAACTTGCATCCTCCTTTTCCAATATAGGAAATCATCGTCGTTGAAGAGGGGAGGTCAGACAGTGCTAAAACCTTCTTGTTTAGACATATTTCTTGCAAGAAAATATTAAAGTAGAGTATCCAAGACTTTATCTTGGGATTAGTAGTACGAAAGAGAAATAATAGAGAAACGAATAAGCAATAAACTGAAAAAAAAGGCATAGATACCTTTCTCTGAAAGACTGTTAAGTCTTTTCAGAGAAACCTTGCTCTGATACCAATTGTTGGATCGTTGGAGATGAGAGAGAGGGGGGTGTGAATCTTGTCTGATTAAAACCTTTTCTTTTTACATAAATCAAAGTAACAGCGGAATATTAAAACAAAACACGAAAGACACACTTCTTTTTTTACTTGGTTCGGAGCCCAACCGACTCCTACTCCAAGAACCACAACCCTTTGGATCGTATTGATGGGTTAATCCACTAAAGCTCTTCTCTCCGAAATACTTTCAAAAAAGAAGCAAACTCATACACAGAGAATGAGAATGATAGCAACACACTGCTATCTCCTTAATATATGCAATAACAGAAAATAAAAGTATTATACCGATAGTACAAAGAATGTAGATGAAGCGTAGGTGTCAGTATGCTTTGCAACATCGTAGTAGATGATCTTGAACAAAGAGCAGCAGTCATAATAGGATGAAGAGCAGAGAAAAGTTGTCGTCCGCTCGAGAGGGATTCTTTTATAGGCTATGTTTTGTTGACTGAAAAATTGATCAGTCGACTGATCCTTTTGGTCGACTAATCCTCCTATCCATCTACTAAACCAACGCCCTTCCTTCTTTGTTCTGATCTGATCCATTCAATCCCAAAAATCATGCTTAATCGATCGACTGATCTAGCTGATCAGTCGATTTATCCCTTTGTTTACCTTTTCTGCGTTGATTTGATTTGATAGCTATTTATTACCATATTTTATTGGTTGACTGATCCCTTGGATAAGTCAACTATCCCAATGAATTCTATTTCTGTCGATCTGAATCTGATCTTCTCCACGTAGGCTTGATTGGTCAACTGAACCTCCTGTTCAGTCAATCGAACCCACTTTAAATCAGACTTTTGTTTTCATCTGTAAAACAGAGTTAGCATAGGCAATAATAATAAAAGTCCTGCAAAACAAATGTTAGACCAATATAAGTATGCATGAAGATGACAGTTCGGACTGTCCTGATCTCAACTTAGAAACCTTCGTTGATTTCTTTAGTAGGATCAACGCCTAAGGTTTGTGCCATTGGGATACTACCTCACTGCACTAACTCCAGGTACTTACCTCAACTCACCTTCCAAAAATCGAGTCCTCTAGACCTGTTTGGACTTTGCTCAGCATCAGATCAGCCTTCCAGGTCTTCCACTTGATTCGATATCAGGTTCTCCAGACCTATTGAATTCTTCTGCCAGATGTTAGGTCCTCGTGACCCATCTGGACTTCCTTTCTGGTTCCACGATCTATCGAGACTTTCCTTTCCTAGTATCGGGTCCTCCAGACCTACTAGAGCTTTCAGAGTTGAGATCTTACGTACTAGATTAGTTCATCAGATAACAATAAGACTTAACATTGAACCTTTGACAACATCAAAACATAGCTTAATTCCGGTGCTCCCTACACCAACATAATTGACCAAACAAGTATGGAAAGCACAGATCGATTATGATTGGATCATACTATAAAATAAATTCTGGGGTCTAGTAGACTTATGGAAATTCAATCGACTAGACAAACGAATTTCATGGGATTGATTGGATCAGAGCAAGGTAGGGAAGATTTAGAATTTAGTCGCCTGATAGAAGATTCAATCAATTGAAAGATTTAGTCGACTAATGGGTTTTTAGTCAACCGAATGAAGGCTATAAAAGAAGCCTTGGGATCTGAGGCTTAGCATCAACTCTCTCATCGATCCATCTCTCTCCTACTGCTCTGTCCGTGCAAGTGTCACTATTGACAAATCCTAGAGGCTCTCCGATAACCTACGATGAAACTCTACTTCTTAAAGTTGTCGGTATATTTTAATACCTTCATTTCATTAGAGGTATAGTAAAGTTGTTACTATCCTCGATCTCTGTAACGAGTTTTTCTCTTCCTATGAAAGTTTTTCAAAAGGAGAAACTATAGTGATTACCTATTCAAAAATGGTCTAAGGGATCGTAGGTCGTGGAGTAGTAATTGTTGGTGCAATCGACCTCCAGGGTTTATGTTTAATGAAGTATGGTCAAGGTTGACCTAGTCATGTGAAAAGTCTAGTAAGGTCAAGGTTGACCAGATGACTAGCAAAGGGAAAGTCTAAGTAGGTCAAGAGTAACCGGATACATGGCAAGAGGAAAAACCCTAGGGGAGTGAACCCTAGGTAGTGAAAAGTTTTGGAGGAGTGAACTCTAAGCAAAGTGAAAATCCTAGGGGAGTGAACCCTAGGTAGTGAAAAGTCTTGGAGGAGTGAAATCCAAGAAAAGGAAAAAAAAAAACCTAGGGGAGTGAACCATAGGTAGTGAGAAGTCTTAGAAGAGTGAACTCTGAGAAAAGGAAAAACACCTAGGGGAGTGAACCCTAAATACTGAGAAGTCTGGGAAGAGTGAACTCCATGCAAGTATGACTGGTAGGTCAAGTTTTTGGTCGACTGGTGGTCGACCGGACTAGCGAATTTTGATAAACCTAAGTATATTATTGCTAACACTATTTTTCATTACTTACTATTATTGTTATTGTACTAATTTGGTAATGCAGGAAAGTCTTAGTGGATCAAGTCGATCAAACATTGAGTAAAGGAAGTCCAAACAAGTCTGGAGAACCTGATATTTGGCGGGTAAGTTGAGGTAAGCTCCTAGAGTGGAGTGGTTCTTCTGAAAAGAAGAACAGTGAGGTCGTGTCCCAGTTGGAACAAACCGTAGGCGATGATCCAATTGAAGAAACCAATGGAGGTTTTTAAGTCGAGATCAAACAGACTTAACTGTCTAAATAACTCATGCATTTATCTGTTATGTAACTCTATTTTGCAAGATCATTATTTTTATAATTGTGGTAACTTTGTTTTGCAGAAAAACAAAGGCATGGGTTGACTGAAGGGTTCGATCAACCAAACAAGGTGGTTCGATCAACCAATCTAGGTAGATAGGAGAAAAGAAGGTCAAGAACCAGCAAAGAAGGAAATAGAGATTCAGTCGACTGACCAGGGGAGCAATCGATCGAACCAAATTTTGAAAGTGTATACAGATATGATTGGATTACGCAGTAAAGGAAACCATTGGGGTCTAGTCTACTAAACATAGTTTAGTCAATCAAAAAACTTGGATTTCGCGGGATCGATCAGATCGATTTAGAGCAAGCAAGGAAAGAACTGGGACTAATTGCCTGATAAAGGTTCAGTCGACTGATAAAGGTTCAGTCGATTGACAAATGTTCAGTCGACTGATAGGGTTCGGTCAACTGATCGATTTCCAATCGACTGAATGAGGCCTATAAAAGAAACCTTGGGATCTGAGGCTCAATATCTCAATTAATCTTTGTTGTACTATTATGCAAGTGCACAGTAAGTCGTCAAGTAATAAAAAATTGAATCCACAGGGATTGTTGTTGAATACTAATTGAGATCATGAAGCAAGTTAATTAGAATTGAAAGCTTGGTTGGAGTCGCGAACAAGAGAGAAAGAGAGTAGAGAGAGAGAGAGAATTGAGTGAGTGAACTAAGTTGGGAAAGCAATTCTAGGACTTCGATTTTGCTACGATGGTTGTTGATGTTCTAAAAATTATTTTCTTTCCTATCTCTACGCATGTTCACAAGTAGGTATAACTAACCTAAGACTAAACCAAAGTGTCTACCAAAATCCCATGCCTCTTCGTAAGAAGACCACCTAGTATCCGCTTAAAGGATTACCCCTGTCATGAGGGCTCCACGGTCATACGATTAGTTTGCCTCTATACTCAAGACTATGAATTGGGGCAAACCCCCATTTAAGCTCTAAGATAGTTATAACCTCATGGTTAATCCACCTAAGTTCAAGACAATAATACTAGAAAGTCCGCTTAAAGGATTACCCTTGTCACATAGGGTTTCACAATCATACAATCTAGATTATCCTCCCTACAAGGTGATGGAATCACCAAGTCCCAAAACATTCAACATTCACACACAATCAAGAAGAACATAGAGCATACATGTCATGCAATAGAGAAACAAACAATTACTTAGAACAAGTGTCAACAATTACATCGTAGTTAATACCTAATCCTAGAATCTGAAGACTACTCCATGGAGAAGAGAGAACAATCCAAATACAATGAATAGAGAATTCTTACAATCCAAAATAGAGAATGGAAGGAAAGAAATGTTTAGCGAGAAGATTTTCGATGTCTTCGGAATGTCTCCTTGCTTCGGAAGTGGATGGATCGTCGCAACAACTCTTTGGATGGTGGCTCCAGGGTTTCTCCAAAGGGGGAAAACCCTCTTCCCTCAATTAGAGGACTTTTGGGGCCTTTTATAGCTCTCCCAACCGTTAAATATGGTTGGGAAGAAACCCCACACAGCCCCAGCCCAGGATGCGACATGGTTGTGTCTAAAAGGCACGGCAACGCCATGTTGGCCTCGGCTAGCATTTGTGGTTGAGGCATGCCCATGCCATTTTGGCACGGCCAGACCGTGTGGGAATCTACTAGTTCTTCAGGAAGAGACACGGTTGCATCGTGTTCTCTTCTGTGGGAGGCAAGCAATCTGCAGACAAGGCACAGTCGGCCAATGTTGAATGTTGGAATCTTCATTTCTCCTTCATTTTTTGGTCAATTTTGCCAGTAGGTAGTCGCCCGTGTTATAGGACACGACCAGTGCGTGTTCCTTGCTTCCACCTCTCACTCTAATGTAAAAAATACTCCATTTTTTCTCTAGAAACATGTCCTATAAATCAAACCAAGATAAAAGTAGATTTCTAAATCAAAAAAGTAACATCAATGAAATCAAATAGAAATAGGTTGTGCAAATGCAAATCATGCTCATGAAAACCAAGAGAATATATGTCAAACAATGCTTATAATTATGCATAATTTACACACATCAATCTTCTCAACGCTCTTTCTATCTCTACAATTTTGTTTGTGCAAGTGCTGCTACTACAACGTCGTGAGGCTCTCCGACAACATACACTTAACCTCTATCTCTATGCTATCGGTATATTCTTTGTTGCATTTACATTTAAGGTGATAGTAGCTTGTTACTATCCACCTCATATCTTGTATGAGTTTTCCTCCTTCTCTAAAAGTTTTCGAAGAGAACTTTAGTGGATTATCTAGTGGATTGTCCATTCATAAAGTGATCAAGGATCGCGAGCCTTGGAATAACAGTCGCTGGACTATGAACCAAGTAAAAAAAGGACTTGTGCTTTTGTGTGTTTGTCTTTATTTCAACTACAACTTAGATTTGGTTTTCCCAAAAGAAAAGAATAGTTTTAAACATGCGAGATTCACACCTCCCCCCCCCCTCTCTCATCTCTTTTGATCTAAAAGTAGTTGTTGGACTACGAACCAAGTAACTGACCGAGTTATTATTTTTAGTTTTCCGCTGTGTATTTGTTGTATTTTTGTAAAAGAAAAGAAGAGATTTCAAGTGCAATATTCTCCCCCCCCCTCTATCACACGATTCGGTCCTACAATTGGTATTAGAGCAAGGTTGCTCTAAATAAGTTTAATCACTTTTTTGAGTTTTTGAAAAATCTTCTTTCTTTTTCTTTAAACAAACTTGCAAATTTTCTTCTACTATATCTGTTGCACTATTTACCCAACACCTTAAAAAGTCTTGGAACATCTTTTTAGTCTTATAATAGTGCCAAGAAAATGGAGCACAAATAAAGGCTTAGGCGAAACATCTATGACCCTCCACCATACGAGATGGACAGATTCAAGTTATGGAGGTCACATATGGAAAGCTTTGTATTGATGGGTGACTTTGATTGTTACGTGGCATTGAAGTGATCTTCCCAAAATTTAGAAGCGAATAAAAAGGTAATAAATTTAATTTCAAAAGTGATTCCTAACAAAATCATATGCAGAATAAGAAAGTTCAAAGATGCCCATGACTTCTGGACCCGGCTGATCATGCTTCATGAGTATCCGTTGAAGCTAGAAGATCAAGTCAAACTTGAGTTTGAATTCAAGTTTGAATCATCAACGGTCAAGAGCTCTAACTCAAACCCAAAAGAGTCATCCTCAGAGTCAGACTTAGAAGAATCTTCATGACATTAATAGCTAAGAAGGAGGTAGTTGGATTCGAATCCGAATCAAAACAAGAGCCCGAATCTAAATCTGAGACACCAATGGTCAAGGGGGAGAATCCTAACAAGGATTCAAAAGGTAAAATTGTAAATTCAAAATTTAAAGTTCATATAATGTGTTTTATGTTCAGTGAAAGAGAGCATTACAAAATTAAATGCTCTACTTATAAGAGTAGATTCACACAATTGAAGGCAAAGTTGGAGCCAATGTCATGAATTCGAAAAAGCAAGAATCACATCGTATACTTCAAGTGCAAACAAATGAGTCACTACAAAAGTCAATGCCCACAAAGGAAATCCAAGGATCCAGGACGAACATTCTAGGTAAGTAATTTTAATGTTTACGAAGATTCAATTTTTTATTCGCATGATAGTAATAACAAATTAGTTAATCACAGTTCTTCTAGTATAGATCCTTTTAGAAAATTAAATATCCATGATAATGTCAATATAATTAATTCAATTAATTCAAATAATAGAAATTTAAATAATAGAAAAATAATTAATTTAAACGTAATTAAGAATAATTCAATCAAAGAAACAAATTCAAAGAAAAGATTAATCAAGATCTATTTAATCAAAATTCAATTAATTAATTTAATCAAGTTAATTGAAAATCAAATCCAAATAATAATTCAAATAGTTCAAAGTTAATTAAAACCAAAACTCAATCAAAAATAAAAATTTAGAAAATAATAAATTGAATTTCAAAAATTCAGAAAATAAGTTTTTAACCTTTAAAAATCATGTTTGTTGAGATCTAACGAATTGATGTCAAGTGTAGAGGAGCAAGTTTCTTGACAAGATGAAAAGTCCTAGTGAGTGAAGCTAGGCAATTAAAAAGTCCTAGCGAGTGAAACTATGCAGTGAAAAAGTCCTAGTGAGTGAAGTTAGGCAGTGGAAAAGTCTTAGTGAATGAAGCTGCAATTGAAAAGTCTTAGTGAGTAAAGCTAGGTAGTGGAAAAGTCCTAGTGAGTGAAGCTAGGTAGTAAAAAGTCCTAGCGAGTGAAGCTAAGCAGTGACAAATCTAGGTGGAGTTAGTTGGGAGCTGAAGGCTTGGTAGACAAGTCCAAGTGGAGGTAGTTGGGAGCTAAAGGCTTGGTAGACAAGTCCAAGTGGAATCAGCTGGGAGCTGATTCCTTAGCAAACAAAGTTCCAGTGGAAGCAGCTGAGAGTTGTGGCTTAGCAACTTAAACTAGATGGGTAAGTTGGAAGCTAGACATCTAGTCAAGTAAGTGCAAGTAACTTTAAATATTATATCATACTCATTACGCATAACCATTGCAAGGAAGAAAAGTTTGATTGTTCCAAGCAATCGAAGGGAGTCAGGGGCGATTGACTAGTGAAAAATCTTGATGAATGAAGTTGGAGGGTCCAGGCAACCGTCTCTGAGTCGAGGCAACCAGACCGTATGAACGATCAGAGAAGTTTCCAGGCGACTAGTAGAATATGAAGTTCAAGGATCCAAGTGGTGCGGTGAAGATAAAGTTTGACTCTACCCAAGTGACCATAGGGGGTTCAGGCAACCAGAGAATGTGGATAATGTTATCTACAGGATAGACGTTGTAGACATGTCAGCATGCTCCAAACGACCGGGGAGGCTCTACTCGATCGAAAAATGTCACATCAGCAATGGAGGAGAGCTATATAAGGGTCTTGAGATAGAGCTTTCAAATCATCCATTCTCACTGGATCTTTCTTTGTGCTCGTGCCCTTGGTCTCTTTGTGCTACAACGATGACACACTACAACCTACACTTCATTTCTGATTGACAACATCTAGAATAATTTTTATATTTGTTGTGTTGCCTTATATTTGTTATTGTGCTTAATTTTTAGATTCTTTTTCTGTACGATTTCTCAACCTAGGAGAAATTAAGAAATAAGAATCATATTTTTATTATTGTTGTGTGTGTCTATTTTCTAATATAACTGACAATCTGCTAATTGATAATCTGTTGAGTTTATTTATTTTCGTTGTGCTACTTTTCCTCTATTTATATGTTTATTTCTAGAATTATCAGCTTATAAAATTCGTAATGTTATTCACCCCCTCTCTAGCATCGAGTTTGATCCTACAATTTGGTATCAGAATGAGTTGAGCATCTAGTACGTTAGGAAAGTTTGGTTAGGTGCATGTCTAGGCTAGGTAAGGAGTACCCTACTTGGAGCATCTAATTAAGTGGAACTAGTCGAAGCTAACTCAACTCACTCTAAACCAGTTAGACCAAGGCGTTGTATTAAAGTTGATTTAGCGCTAGGTTCTTAAGTTTGTTTTATCTTAGGAAGTGGTCGTTGTTCAGATCAAGAAGGCCCCTGTGCCTCGCCACTACCTGGAAGCTAACTTAGGAAACTCCTGCTCAATTATCCCAAAGAAAAACTTGAATCTAACATGGGGCAAACTTTGTGCTTTGAGTCGAAACAAATCAATCAAATCAATTAATAATCAAACTCTAACTACAACCAAACCAAACTCAAACTAAACCAATACTTTATCCTAAACATTAATATAACTTGAACAAATTTGTGTTTATAGGAATGTCTTTATAAGAAGGATTTAGCACAATCTTCCCTCCTCTCTTCAATGACAACAATTTTGTTTATTGGAAGGGTAGAATTGAATATTATCTCATGAATGAGATAGAAAATGATCTGATAGTAAAGACAGGTTTTGAACTACCTACAAATGACAATGGCAACCCCAATTGACTTTAATAACTGGACAAGTGATAATAAAAGAAAGGCTCAAGACAATGTTGGAGCAACAATTACACTGCAATGCGGGCTAACTCAAGACCAACTGACTAAAGTTGGATCATTCAGCAATGCTAAGCAACTTTGGGAAAAATTAATTGAGCTACATGAAGGTTCAGCTAACTTACGAACTACTAAAAAGGATCTGCTACTAAGGCAGCTCCAAAATATCCAAATGAAAGAGGGTGAAATGGTAAGTCAGCTTCACAGCTGCTTCAAAGAAATCTTGAACGCTATCAATGCAATTAGTGAATAAGTCGATAATCGCGACTTGATTAGGTACGCACTTAAGGCTTTTCTAAGGATCACCTTGTGGACATCAATGGTTGATGTTTATAAAGTATCCAAGGATCTTTTTATCATTAAATTAGATGAATTATTTTGTGATTTTGAACTTCATGAGTAGACTAACCTTGATCAAAAGGAGAAGGGTTATGACTTTAATTGCAAGTAAATTCAAGATAAAATTTAGACCAAAAGAAGAGACCAAATTAGAATCCGAGTCTGAATCAACAGCTGACGAAGATGATCTATCTTTAGAAGTCACATACCTGGTTAAAAGGATGATCCGATGGAAGAAATTCACTTGGAGATTTGTGAAGAAAGAAATCTCTAACAAAGATCTATCCAATGTTCGATACTTCGAATGCAACAAAAAGGTAGTTTAAGAATTGACTGCCTCACTTTTGAAGAAGAAAGAAAAAGAGTCTAAAAAGAAGAAGAAGAAAAAGAAAAAGGCGTTGAAGGTGATGTGGTATGAGTCATCATCAGAATCAGAATTAGACTCAGACCAAGTCAATCTTCTAGCATTGACAGCAATCAAAGACGCATCAAGCTCAAAGTCCGAGTCAAAGTATAACTCAACATTATACTCAAGTCAGGTCAGCGACTCAGATGAGTCAACTGATGACGTAACAAATCCATTAACTAAGAAATTATATGCTACTGTTGCTTATTTGACCAAGACCCTAGCTAAATACAAGTTAAAAGTCAAGTATTTACTTAAGGAGGTCAAAGACCTTAAGGAAAATGCTGACTTACACTCATTAACTCAAGTAAGTCAAGCTAGAACCTCAACTCAGGTGTCAAAACTTGAGGAAGAGAATTGTAACTTGAAAAACTAAGTTAGTGAGTTAAATTTAATGTTGAGGAAGCTCACATCTAGTCTAAGTATTTAGACACGATGTTTGGATCCAGATGAGCTGCATACAACAAGACTAGACTTGGATTTAGCTTGAGTCAAAATCATGTCTCCTACATTAGTCAATAGAAATGTTAAGAGAAAAATGACTTGGGTTCCCAAATCGTACTTAGTCAATCAAGTAGGACATAAATATTTCTTGGTACCTAAATAACATATTCAGGTGGTTAATATAAATGCTTGCTATGTTAACTCAACTACTAGATTGAAATTTGTTAGAGCTCCAACTTAGGGGAGTTGTCTCCTACATCTCTTAGACTATAATTGATTCAAACCATGTTCGCATTTTATGTTTAGTAAAAATGATTTTAAAAATTAAAATTTTTCTATTTTTTATTTAATTTTGTTTATTCGTTACAAAATGGACTTAGCCTAGGCCCTACCATAAACTGCATGTTTCTATAGTTCTAGGCAGCCGATATCTCACAAATACCTAAAGTATAACTTGCTTGTGTTTGAAAAACATAGAAAGACATGAGATGCTTAGAACTACAACCTTGATTCCATATGTTTATATTAGTGCATCAACATGAATTGGGGCTAAAAACTTTAGAGTTGGACAACCTTGATTAAGTTAGTAATTTCCATGTTAAAAGCTTGATTTCATGAATTAAAGTTGGAAAACTCTTACTTAACTTGACCAAACGATTGAAAGCTCATATCCTATAGGTAGTCAAGCTTCAAATCAAAGTTGGACATTTCAAAAAAATTCAAAACTTATTTTGATATAAAACTTAGATAAGTTTTCAAATATTATTTCCTTAATTTTTGTTAACTTATATTTGAAAAATTTTCGTGTGCACTTATGGATTGGTTGAACTTAATTTTTTGTGTGCCCTTAATTTTTAGATTCTGGTCAACCGTATACCCCCCCCCCCCCGGGGGTCGCCCGGAAGACCCTTATATAGGCAACTACGTGCAGTCGTCGAGTTTTTCATTCCAAACCTGTCTTCCTCATCAAAAACTCATTTTTGCATCTCGTTCAAGGTTGTTTTCAATTCGTGTCTCAAACTCAAAGTGCTTCTTCTCAATCATCATGTCTAGACCTATACATAATTCAACTAAGGCTAACATCTCAACCTGTCCTTCTAATGACTCTAGGTTTCCTTCTTAGGACCTTAGGCTTAAGCTTAAACAATTTACCTACATTCTTATGCCCTCTAAATTTCTGAATAGACAATTCTTTACTAATCATTGTGCAGATGTCATCGAAATCATATAATACTATGGTCTAACTAAACCTGTCTATTGCAACCAAACAATAAATCTTGATCTGTGTTCTGAATTCTATAATAACTTAACTAAAGTAGACGACCTTGCATTCACTTCTAGAGTCAGAGGGCTTGACATCAATTTTACACCTGATATGATTAAAAATTGACTCGAGTTATGTCCTTCATCCTCCACCTTTGATTATTTTCCAAACACTACTCTACCTACTCTGATCCTTTTTTTGATATTACTCTGGATCTCATTCACACTTATCTCTTTGGTGAGAATCAAAATTCGATAATAATCAATTACCGCACTGGTAAGCTTAGAGCTACATATTATATTCTAAACAAAATCCTAGTTTCATGCATTCTGTCAATTTTCATTAAAGATCAAGCTACTGTATGACCCTTCCATTCCGTTCTCCTATATGCACTTAAACATAGATTGAATATCAACCTTAGCTTACATATTTTCAAATTCATCATCTATCATGCATTCAATATCACTAATCGTCATGTTCTTATGCCCTACTATCATATCTTGATTCTCATCTTTGCTTCTTTTGGGATTGATGTTTTCGGAGGTAACATCCAACCCTTATCAAATCTTGACATGATAGGACTTAGACAATTCAGCTCAGCTAAAATGGTGCTTAAAGAGAATACCTTAGTATGGAATGATGGGAGAGATACCCATCATTCTACGAAGAGTCACAAGATTTCAACTGTGATCGATGATGACATCGATCAGACACCAGCACCACTAGTACCTCCACTATCTTTGACTTTAGAGGAACGAGTAACTCATTTTGAAGATAATGTCATTCGTACATTTCAACTTTTGGAGGCCCAGATACAAAAGATTGGGGATATGATACAAGCAAGCTAGAAGCCTCCTTCTTCATCGGACTAGACTTGATATATCTTAGCTTGGACTTATAGTTAGGTCATTTTTGATATGCAATTTTTATTTTATATATGTGACTTTTGGAACATGTTGACTTTTGTTTGACTTTACTAGTAGTTGATTTTATCTTTG
>JBBUKS010476418.1:0-17224 GCA_038050645.1 Hedychium gardnerianum
ACCAAGAGAATTCGGCGCCGTCAACCTTAAGCCCCTTGGAAGACCTCTCCTATTTGCTTCCGCTTCTTCTTCTTCCTTAGGGGATCTATTTGGACAACGCTAAAGACAAGGACCATGACTCTACAATCAGGTTCTTTGTCGATTTTAATTTATATACTTATTTTGTTATGCCATGATAAAAAGAAACTAAATCCATGCTCATATTCTTGTTTTTTCCTATACGAATTCTTATTTCGGTTAAGATTTTGTAAGAATTCATACAACTTAGGATTTTGTAAAAAACTAACAAAGAACAGATCATTACAAGCTTGTAAGAGCATGCCTAAGGGCTCAGTTGATACTTCACAGAATAATGATCAAGACATTGACAAAATCAGATCGCCAAACATGAGAAAAAAGAAATCAAACAATGAAAAGCAACACACAGAAGAGTGAAAAATCCAACCTTTTGTCTGTTCATGAACTGCTTGGTGTTTGAAGGAGTTGCATTCCAACATCCTTGAGACGTCCTTCCCACAATGGTATGCCTTGATGAAGTAGTCTTCGATTTCTCTCAGAGCTTGCAGTAGATCTCTGCCCTCTCCTGCCTTCTCGGACAGAGCCAAGTCCACTTCTTGGCTCGCGATGATCTCCATCGCTGCTGTGTTGCCACCGCAGTCGTCGGTTACTCTTTCTACAGCTGAAGAATCGCCTTTCGCCTCTTCTTCTTCGTATTCATCAGCTTCCTCGAGATACGGGATGCCTTCTTGCTCCCTCACCGCCCTCGGATACTCATCTGAACTCCGGCCGAGTCGCCCCGCTGTGATTGCCGGTTCCGCTGCGCGTTGGACCTCGTCGAACGGGCCGAAGAAGTCCCAACCGAACACCTCCGACGAAGGAGACGGCGGCGTTGGCCCTGTTGCGGAGAAGAAGTAGCGACCGCAACTCGTTTCTCCTGTCCACTTATTCTCTTCTTCTACCTCCTCCACTGACTCCGTCGGCGTCTGACGGAGGTAGGCGCAGGGAGGGTAAGAAATGAGGAAGGGAGTGGGGACGGAGAGGCGGCAGACGAAAACGTCGATGGCGGCGGAGACGGCGTTGAGGGAGTGGATGTAGGCGGCGTGAGCGGCGGCGAGTTGGTAGCAGCAGTCCACCGCAGCTCTGATGAGGCGCTTCCTCTCTCGACAGAGCGCCACCGGGCCTTCCTCCTCGCCGTTGGACCCAAGCCTGGACGCCGCACAGCCACCGATTTGATGGCTCAACAACTAATTAGCTGAGCAGTCAAGGGCACAGTCGGCGACTGGTTTGCTCGATAGCGTGCAGCGGTTGATAATGCTCCGGTGGACGCTGGCGGCGGTCGGAGGAACGCCGATTATCCAGCAGTCGGGCGGCGGACATGCTGAGATTATAGTGACCTCAACTGGGGCTGTACAGGGAGGCGTTCTTGCATGGATTCACGAGCCCTTGGATTTGACCAGTAGAGCAGTCTCATCTCGTGCGTGACTTCACATCCCATTTCTCGATCGCAGCTCTCTCGGGTTGTGTCGTGTTTAGGGCTATAATCGAGTAGGATGTTTAAATTTATTTAAGAAAACAATTTAGTTAAATTGAATGGTGTCTAAAATAAATTAAATTTTTGAATGATTATTTAAGTTTGGTTTGATTTATTTTGTATGAGTTTGAGTTGGTTTGAAATTTAGTTTAGTTTGGTTCGTTTAAATGTTATCGAACTCTTACTTCAAATTGGATTTGATTTTAGTTTATTTAGATATTATCGAGCTCTCAATTCAAACTTATTTGATTGTTTGAAATTTTTATTTGTTTGATTAGTTACTGAGTTTGATAATTCAAACTTATTTGTTTATTTTATTTTATTTATTTAGCATATTGATATGAATTTTATTAATGAATAACGTTGTTCACGAACGTTATTCACAAACGTTGTTCACGAACGTTATTCACGAACGTTGTTCACGAACATTAACGAGCTGAACATATATGTGTTCAAGTTTATTTATTTAATTTAATGAGTTATTCAAGCTTATTTGTTTAATTAATCTTGTATATATTGAACGAACATAAATAAATTTTTATTAAGTTGAACATCAAATTTATTCATGAAAATTTAATTCATTTATCGTCTTAAATCATGTTGTGCCCATCCATGCTATGAAGACAATGAAAACGAGGAGTTGATTAAACCGACTCTACATGGATAAGGATAATATAGAATCCTTTTGAAGGTCCCTTAAAAGACGGTTCAGTTTGCATCAAAAATGGCAAGGCTCAAAAATGGAAATGATACATAAATTATACCTTAAATTTATTCCGGCTAACTAATAAGAAAGCACACTGTTTACTCTAAAATTAATTAATATTTTATCCTAAAATATTTTTTATAATAATGATATTGTAATAACTATCAATAATTATTATAATATTATTTTTTTATTTTTAATATTATTATAATAATTATAATTAATTATTACGATATATAAAAGTTATTATATAATTGATATAATATATAGTAATTATTATGTAATTGTTATGATACGATTAACCTTTAATATAGTATTATTATAATATTATAATAATTATTTAAGTAGATTTTAATTAATTTAAAATAATTTTAATTAAATTGATAAAAATTATTTTAATATAATAATATTAAAAGTTTAGAATTGAATTCAAAGTTTTAGAATTTAAAATGTAATTACAATATATATTTGTTACAATATGAAAAATTATCTATTTCATACTGAATTAAACTGCATCTTAAATAGATTGTATCAATTATCAAATAGTTTTTATATGTTATAGTAATTATTTTTTTATATATCAACTATTTAAATTTTATAATTTGATTAATTTGGGGATAGATAATTTAATCTCATATTTCATTCATAAGAAGTGTAATAACTCTTGACGTGATGCTCCAACTTAAACTAAGATGACTTTAAAAATATATTTTACTTCTTATCATCACACTAAATTATGAAAGACTTACAATAATTTGCTATAACATGAGTCTCAATTTCATTAATAATTTAATTATATTCTGTTTAAAAATTAAATTTTAATTATTTGAAAAATATATCCGACCTCTTGCTATCCTACTAAATCCTGAAAGGCTAGTAGCAGTTTGCTATAACTAAGGGCGAATACTCGGGCGGTAGCCCGGAGTCTGACAGAGATAAAATTTAAATTTATCGTAGAAGAAAGAAAAAAAAATAAGAGAAAGAAGAAGTAACTCAGAGTGATCGTGTCGACGCCGACGTTCATAATTCACAGTTCATGATCAGTCCAGATAAATCATCCGGGCTGACTTCGCCAGTGGCTATAACGTCTTTTCATCATCGCCCCCACAGCGAGTGCCCAACACAATCTGGGTGTGTACGCATGCTGACGTCGAATAAAGCAGCGAGCAGAAAGCTTGGGCTACCTTGATTTTCTACGGCCGTGATCCATCAGGTCAGGAGGGTTGTGGTGTGGCCTACTGGACGGCAACAGGTTGGAGGCAATGTGATTCGGAGGTTGTGAAAAAAATTAACAAGGTTAATAACTATTTAGTATAGAGATAAGTGAGTTAATCTATATAATAATATTATTGAGCAGCAGAAAATCATGTCTTTAAGAGAAAAAAAATCTGATAACATAACTGAAATCATCTTCTTAAGATAATCACATTTCAAATGGTTGTGCGAAGCACATGATGGATTACAGTTCCATACAAATTTTTCGCATAATCAACAATTGAACTCTGCAAAACTGAGCCAACATCAATTAATCACTAGGCATACGATTGTTATTATTGCACTTGAATGTTGCTTGAAGGAATCGAGTATATTCTATATAAGGCTCTATCTATATTTTGTAAATGAACAGCAGTGTTTTGGCAAAAAAAACTGCCACAAAAGATACTCGCATCTGGCAATTTGTTTCCTAAATGCTTTATGGAACAATCTTCAAGTTAGACGCCAATTGTTCGCTTGAAATTGAGCCATGACCACAAATACTGTCGAAACAAACCACAAAAGAAAAAGATCATCGGGCTGTTTAACTTTCTGGAGGGTTTTCAGATTTGAGTAGATGCTTGAATTGGCAGCAGTCAATTCCTACTTCTTCGAATGCAGGTATCAGCCGCTGCAAGATTTTTGCAAGTGTTAACTTGAAACCTACTGAACAAGAATGCTCCTGGCTCTTTTCTGTCGAGCATCCATCAGTAGTAAGGGAGCCGATCATGCATCCTGCCATGTAAGCCTCACAAGCTTTGAGAATGTAATGACCATGTCTGCGGAAGTGGTCCTTAACAAAGTCTTCAAAATGCTGCATCAATAACATAAAAGAACAGATTAGAAACTAAATGCACAAGGACTGGCTGTGGTGTAGAGAAATTTAACTCTCCAAAAAATACAAATTGGAATAAAAGAGTGATGTGAGAAATTATACGTGCAATATTTATTACAATTTTATATGTTAACATATACTGATATTATATTATTTGTATAATTTTAACCAAGCATGCAAGGGTTAGAATCTCCTTCCACAAAGGTATGTGTTCTATATAAAACAAGCTTAAGACTCATAAAATTTTAATAATTTATCATTAATGAAAACATTTTATACATATATATAATAGGCTTAATTTGTCAAACATAGAACATTTTAACACTTGGGTCACTTCAACTATAGTTGGTTTTCATTTTATGATACAATTAATCATTTCGGCTATACATTAAGTTTTTTTGTATTGACCATCAGGTGTTCTCACATCTCATTGGATATGACCCTAAATCCCTCCCAACAGTACTATTATATACATTCAGATTTCTGCACATTGCAGAAAATGCTTCAGATCTAACTCGCTTAACATTAGACTAACATCAGTTGGGAGGGATTTCTGTACATACAAGTTCTGATAGTTTATAAGTTATCATTTCATCCTTGGTTTTCAGCTTGTTGGATTTTTTGTCACCCTTTGTTTGACATCAATGCTCACTGTTCTCCACATATAAATACTTTAGAAAATGAGATGTTAACATCCAGATCCATATGTTAAATGGCTGCGAATCTGAATTTTAGTAATGCAGGTTCTCAAAACCCCAAAATAACCAAGGTGCAAAGTGATATGATTTGCTGAGTTTCTCTGTTCAATCAAGAGTATGTATGTATGCTCACATAGGTGACAAAACTAGAATCTTTAATTCTTATTGTTTTGTAAGTCTATCTTTTGACTAATAATCAAATAAAATTGACAAGAAAATTTGTTTGAAACGGGAAGGCGTGTAAACAAATGACATGCAAGGAAAAGAAAATTATAATGTCTCTTGAACTTACCATGGGTGGTCTTCTCAAAAGATACATCATTGATTTCAAGTTCATTAGGTATGTGTTCTCATTGTATGGTATGGCATTCTTCTCCCCTTCAACCGTTCCAATCTGCTTTTCATAACCAGCTTCATTAAAGTACGGCTTGTCATTGAGAACCAACCCCTGTAATGAAATTAGGACTTGGAGGATGCTGGAAGATGATGAATCCCAAACTTCATTTCCCTTGCCTGTCCATGTATTTAACAGGCTTAAGCAAACCTTTCCATCCACATATAAATTTGGGTTTATCCGCAAGCCACCAGAATGGTAATATACAGACTGCAATAGAAAGAAGAATTAACAATGGAGGTATAGACTCTGGAAGTTAACACAAATTGAAAGTTGAATAAACATAACCCATCTTTGATTAGTTTAGAGGAAGCATTGAAACAAAGACGTATGCAGTAAATTGAATGTTAGTCATTAAGACACATTAACTATTGGACCTAAGAAGAAGATAAAAATATCACAGTTACCGGTGGAACTTCAGGATATTCTGGAGGGAGATGAAAATCAAAGAAGAAGAGACCATCATGATATGGTGTTCCACTGGCTCCAACTATCACAGCTCTCATTAGATCTATGTGGTCCTCAAATACTCGAACATAAATAGCATCTGTAAACATAAGTGTAATAATTTCAAGTTGCATGTCTAATTACTGTATCAATATGCTGATTCAGTCATATCCACTTACCAGGTAAGTTCTTTTCGAGAATACTCCATTCTTGCTGAACCTTTTTAACCCACTTCCTTTGACCACTACACTGCATTTTGCCAAATATGATCAAGATAGCAACCAAATTTACATATAAAAAATATAGCATCAAACAAGAATGAAGAATTAGATAGCATCAGATTTCTAGTACAGCAGATACATACAAAATATAACAATGAAATATATTTAAATTTTGCCTCAAAATGAGCATACAACTGATAAAAAAAACAATTACCTTTTCGGCATCACCAAGATAATGATGGTCGGAAGGATCCTCAGCAACATCAAAGTGCTTGAAATTATATGGGTCATCCATATCATATGATGTTCTACTGTCAATATCTGGTCCTATTGATGCTGGTTGAACCGAAGGGTCATGAATATTTATTTCCACATCCTCAGTTGCTGCCTCTTGATTATTCATTAATTCTGAATTCCGATGTGTGCTTTGAGTAATATTATAGTCAGAAACATCAGAAACTTTATTCTCATCCTCCACATCTACTGTGCTTGCAGAAGCAGCAAGATCCATTTCACATTCTGCATCATTTCCTCCAATTTGATCTGAACCCAATGCATTCAACTGTTTTTTAGCTCGAAAAAACAGCCCAGTAGCAAATTTTGTCACATAATCAAGAGCAGTAAGAGGTACTGCGAGTGGCCCACTTCGTCCAACGGTAATATCTTCTTGTGATGTTTCAGATCTCTTGTCTTTTTGGATACTGTTGTCACTATGATCATGAAGATCAGCTTCCTAGCATGAAACAAATAAATATCTCAAACATGAAACAGGAAAAAGAGAAGAATTCACAAGTCAGGGATGAACTTAGGCATAAGAGAAATCAACCTTTTCAGTGCCATCAAGTACATCCATCTCATTTTCATCAACTGTTTCCCAACTGGCACCGTCATCACTAACTTCATCATCATCTCCATCAACAACAAAAACTTCCTGAGGACCTACCTAAAACACAATATGATAGAACAAGTTATAATAATATTGATATGAAAATTTTCAAAAACTTGTAGATTTGGAATTTATGTTAAACACATGATGGCGTCAAAAGTAGACCTAATTCCTTTTCCGAGGAAGAGAAGTACTACTGCAGAAAAGGAAATAAATTAGAGGATAACTTGGGTTCAAGTGAATTTTAATTTGATTTTTTGTTGTTTACTAAATTGTTGCTTATTTGGTAAAGGGATAATTGTGTGCTCAATTATGATTAGCGTTAGCATGTTTCTTGATTTGGTTCTTTATTTCTAAATGTTCATTAGAGTTGAGTCTAGTAAAGTGGTCTATAGAATCCAAATAATTTTCATGTTTTCAATTAATAAATTTTTGTATTTGTTTCTATGTGAGGGTTTCTCTCTTCAAGAGGTTGGTTCACTTAGTTCGTCCTCCTGTGCTACATCAAGTACCTTTGAGATCATCCCATCAGCCCAGTTAACTTCAATGTCACCATCTTGGAGACCAATTACAGTTCCAACCCATGATAGACTTCTTATGTTCTCACAAACATCATAATTTTGGACCAGAGTATCTTTGTCAGCATATCTGTATTCTTTCTTTGAATCAGCTGATATCACTTCTGTATCAAGTTGATTTCCATCTGCCTTGATAGGAATTTCAAATTTTGTTGAATCGTCAGAAGTTGTGAGCAAGCGTACAACAACATCACCATAGCAGTAATCATAATCTGGATGAGGATCAAGTTCATAAGCACTAACAATTTCTTCACACATAAACTCTTTTAAGTCTTCTGGCCTGCTCACAGGTTTAAGCCATCTTAGGCATACAGTTCGCTCCTGAGAATTCACAGCTCTTACTACTCCTATGCGACAAGCTTCAATAGAACCATCTTCTTCATTGGATGTCTTTTCAACCACATACTGCTCAGGGAAAAATTCATTATCATTTGGTGTAGATATTGGAATTAATGATGTTGATTGCAGCCCATATTCTTTTCTTCCATCTTGCCAAGCCACATCAACCTTTGTAACAGTGTTTATAATGAAAAGTGCACTTTCAAAGTTATCATTTCTTCTTCGAGCTTTCTTCTCTCTCTTAAAAAAGACTTTTCGAAGATTTTTACGGTATGTTGGCCAGTTTTCATGAACAGCCTCCTTTGAAATGGAAGGACTACTGCATGAGCATTTTTCAGGAAAATCTGTTGATTCGGTTCCATCTACCTGGCCTAATTTAGCTGTTAAATGATCATTCAAGTAATCTTCACTTTGAGACTGGGAATGCCCATGAAATTCTTTGGAAGTGGAACTAACTTCAGAAAATCCATCAATATCTTGTCCAAGCATGCATTGAGAATCAGGGATATCAGAGTTTATGCAATGGCTAGAGTGGACCAGAAAACAGTCATCCGTTGCCTCTAGTTCAGTGCCAGTTGAGCATACTTCATCCAATATGCAAGAGCTCGATTGATTTTCCTCAAAATGAGAAATAGAATCACTCACAGCTTCTTTCATTTTACTGTTTATTGGAATGCTATCAGCAGAAGATGATAATTGCTGATAAGATGGCAGGAGACACCAATCTGCTAATTGCCAGTTTGTGTGTGCGTAAAAAGACAACAGAGTCAAGTTCTTAGGATTCTGCTCGTCGGCAGGTGCGGAAGTTGAACTAGTACCAACACCGAGATAAGCTGAAGCCATCCAATGGACAACCACTGAGCCTGTTTGAACTTTGATGACTGTGCCTTCAAGACGGTTAGATCTCCACAAGCCAGAAAGCCATCTAGAAGTTTTGAAAACAGCGGAAGAAACAGCACGAACCCTTTGGCCTGGATAGTATGGACAATCTGCATTATCAACAACTGGCTTCAGAACAGGAATCAGTCGCAAAGGGTCAGCTTTAACTACTTTGCATACAGATCCATCATCAAACAGAACAGTCACATTATCTAACACCTCGTCAACTCTGCCAAGCCAAGGTCCAAGAACAACGAAATCACCAGCGCTGAATTCCCTTATACGTTTTAGATCGCTAGAGTTAACATTTTTTATCACCTCACCATCTGCAGAAAGTAACTCAACTGTGATATTGATGTTAACAACGAGCCCTAATTGTCCTGTTGGATCAATGGCAGAAGTAACAATATCACCATGCAGAAAACTTCTGTCTATTACCACAATATCACTAGTATTTTCTGTTGTCTCAGAACCATCGCTCCAAGTTATTCTAACTTGTCCATTTGGAAGACAATTGATGTTATCACCATCATTGTTAGTATTATCATTATCGTTGTGGCCTCCACCATTGCCTGCATCAACCTTTTCCTCATCCATTTCACTGTCATCATCATCTGAGATGCTATCCTCTGAGTCTGAATCACCTGCCACTTCTACAACAATTCCAAGAAAATCTTCATGCTTACTGGATTTGACGACATCTTGTCTATATATCAATGTATCATTAGTCTGGGAAATAGTAAGTTCCTCAATTTTCTCTTGTTTTTCACACTCTGAACTACTCTCGGCATCAGAACAAGAATTGTTTTCTTTGTGTGTTGCATCTGATACATTACTCACTTTGATTGAAGTATTAAGCCCATCGTCAATATGATGTCTTTCCATCTAAAATTAATAAACCTGCAGAAAGATATGGACTAGTTGCTCATGAATGATGACATACATAAATTAACAAAAAAGTTCCTCCTCCATGAAGAATTATCATATGACAAGAAATATCCCCAGATGAAAAGAAACAAGTAGTATCCTACCCAGAAAATAGAGTTGTTGATGCACTGAACTAAAAATGCAGGAGAAAACTCACAATGTATGAACAAGATATTGAAGAGGATATTGAAGACTCAGTCTGTTTGGTCGTCTCACGCTTAGTAGCCTAATAAGGTCTGTGTGGCAACATAAAGAATACAAACTTCCATTGACTTAAGCTTAAAACTTGGTCAGACAAGGAAAAAACTGGGACATAAAAGTTATTTTGACAGATAGAAGGAATAAACCTCTCAAGAAAGTTGTCAAGAATATCAAAAGCAAAATTAATCACAAAGTTGGCTCTGTGAGACGAGCTATAGTTTGGCATATCAAAGGGATAAATCTCAATAAATATTTATTTGGTATTCAACTGGGATCATTATGCAGCTTCATCATAGCGCAAAGTGCATACATTTGACTTCATAGATGGAATCAGATTTAGTTAATAAGAAAAACAACATGGAAGAAACCACCCATACCATCCGAAACCTATAACCATTCATCTTAATCAACTCTTAGGAGGTTATATCTTAACCATTTTACCTTTTTAAACATTTGTTGAATTAAGAAAAAAAAATCTTTACAATTAAAAGATTAAAACAGAATATCATGATGTAAATATAATCAATACATTACCTGAATACTTTTAAAATTCTGTTACTAATAGGACAATATGAACGGATATGCAAGCACAAAAACACTATGAAGAGGCCACCCCACATTAACTACTGAAATTTTCTTCATCCCATCCAATTTTATGTTTTCAATTTTTTCAATTGAAAATTGAAATTCAATAGATCTCTAAAGCGTGAACATAATAATTTTAAGAACTTTAATTCAGAGTATCAGCCATCTGACTCACATGAAAAAGCAATTCAGTTTTAGAACTTAAGTTATAGTGTTTTTTCTCCGTTTAGACCACCAGTTTGCCAAAAAGTACATATGCTAAAACAAATAATGTTTCTAGAGAATCAACATACAGCAAAAGTGAACTTCAGCATTCTAAGCATGTTCCAATAATCAATTCCATGACATTGTCAGGAAACAAAACCATGGTCTGGAAAAGAATTCAACACTCACAAGTACAAGAATAAGAACATGCAAACCTCAGCAATAGCAAAATGTGGAATCCAAAAACCTACAAACAGAAGAAATGGGCATAATGCAGCAAAAATACTGATACGCCCACTATTTTCCCACCAACAAAAACATACGCCCTAAAAATCCTGCCTCAGCAAAATCAAAATGAAATATTAAGAGTAAAATGATGCCCAACTAAATACCAACACTGAATTATGAACACAGACAATCCCACAAACATAAGGATCGAAAAAGGAAGACAATGTCCTAGCAAACAGAGCTAATTCAGAAAAGGAAACAAATAGCGCAAAAAAGAAATAAAGTTAGAGAAATAAATTGAATAATAATTCAAGAAATACGTATCTGCAATTAAAAGAAACAAATTAGAGAATAATTCAAGATTGACAAAAGAAAATTTAGTTAGTAAAGATAAAACAAGATAAAATTCATTTAAATATAAATCACGAAATAGTAGAGGATCGAGCCTAATAGCGTATGATGATTCATATAGCCGACCTCACTTAGTGGGATAAAAGTTTGGTTGTCGTTGTTGATTTCTATAGTGTACTAATTTAGAACAATCACTTTTTCTTATTTGGTAAACAATAATAATTGTATTCCCAACTATGATCTAGCATGTTTTATTAGCTAGATTATTTATTTTCTCATTTGCTTTAGAATTGGCTCTATAAAAGAAGTTCAAGGTCCCTGTGGTTATCATCTTACTATAATAATAATTTTCCATTTATTTTTCTCTTTGTAAGAGCTTTCCTATGCGTGAGGTTTGTTCACTTGTCCATATTACTACACCAAGTGGTATCAGAGTTGAAAGTTGGTTCCATTTGATACTTCTTCCCTGTCTCCTAGTTACTACTCTCACATTAATCCCCTAATCGCCATCGTATCCGTTTTACACCACCACTCGCAACAACCTCTCCTACAATGCAAATAGCCTCCAACATTGCACACCTTTGGCTCGCGATCTATTGCTCAAACCTTCCCTTCCTTTCAATGTTGTGTTAGCTCTCCCTCTAGATCCAAGGGGACCTCCTACTTCCTCAACATAGGTTCCTTTGAATCACAAATGGAACCCTCGACGCCACGCCACATGTGCAGAACACTAAGGCTCACCCACATAGTTCCCTCGCATGATTAATCTATTGCACACCCATGTGTATCGTCGGCGACCACCAAATCCACAATCAAAGGTGCATTGAAACAATGCTCTTCTCCATGTGTCACACTCAACCTCCAGCGTCACTTTTCGATATTGTTCAAAGAAAGAAAAAATAATAATTGCAATTACAAAAGACAGTTCCACCCTCCTTTGCTTCCCATATATGCACAACATCAAACGACACTATCGCACAATGGCTGTATGACGCGATTCAAAAATCATAAGGGTTGTATGAAGTGTCTTTTTACCCCTTGGTTCATTTTTGTCTCTGGAGAATACCCCTTGATCCTTTTCTTCTTCTCATTTCTCATCTCTAAAAGTTCTAAGGCATCAAAGTTCGTCATAACTCAAAATTTGGAGTGCTCTTGCTTTGAATCAAAGGTCATTGTATCCTGAAAAATAATTGGTAAATACCTAAGAGAGACAATATCTTCTTAAAAAATGGGGTTCAACCCTTGCCTCACATTACAATTTATTCGAAATAATGTGTTGAGAAACCAAAAGGGTGCCTCAACGACCAATGACTATGCGTTAGTGATGACCTACCCAAATGGATGCCTCGACCAAATTTGAAAGGGTGTGTCAACTAATTACATAGCCATGATCCACGTTGCCCATATACCAACAATACCCATTCCGCTGCAGTGATCCACCAACAAAGATAACAAGTTGGCTATAAGAAGAAAAGCTGCACCGACAAGCAGCAACAACAAGACTGTTTTGTCTCCATTTTATTTTTATATCTCTCGTTATTCCTTAACCCTCTTCTAATCCTGTCCCTATCTTGCTGCTTGCTACCGCGAAATCCACAAGAAATCAGGCGATTGACTCTACCCAACACAAACTCAGCTCATACCGAATCCATCAATCTAGCTCCTTATAGGGAGATTAAGAACTGCACCGACAGAAAGGAGCCACTGAAACTTGAAAGGAGACTAAGGATACTGCATACGTGATCGCACACAATTTCACCAGAGATTCTGTAGTCGGCAATAGATAAGCGCGTAACGGTGAACGGATTCGAAGGAAAAAAAAAATACAGAAAGAGAGATGAAACCAACAAACCACAAGCTAACATCAAGACCCAATTGGCAAACAAAGCTCGAAAGCTGTTTGCTATCCCCTTTCTCAGCCAGCTCATCAACATTCAGCTTCCAAACCAAGAGAAATAGTTTCAAGGCACGATTTCCGATTGCTGAGCTAACGATCGGGCAGAAAGGTTACACTGTATGCGTTTGGTTTCAGAGGTAAACAGCCATCGGATAGTGGTTGTGGAGGTGTAAGAGGAGGATAAGGAGCCGAAAGGGGTAGGGATTCGCACCTCAATAGCTAGGGCCTGACGGCGGCGACAGCAGCGGCGATGGAGGCGGCGGCGGCGGCGATGGCGGCAATTATGCGTGGGATCGAAGCAGATGCGAGATCCGAAGCTACGCGGCGACGGCGAGAGAGACGGTAGGCGAGATGCTATCGGGGGCCGGAATGAACGACGAGAGGAGGAGAGCGATGGTTAGGGTGACAACATCGCCGCCTCTCTCTCTCACCCTTCTCTCTCCTGTTCTGGGAATTTATATTTTTATATTTTTTGTAAATATAAATTTACATTTTTTATTTTTAAAAACAGAATTCATATATTTATTTTAAATTGAATTTTTGATAAATTTACATTTTTCTGACCACATCAAATAAACAATAATAACAATTATCGGACAGTTTTATATGTTAAATGTTAACTTTACTCAACCCTTTCTGAATTTAATAGTTTATTTCCAATTCATATAAAAAAAAGTTTGACAAAAGTCAAAAAGACACCTTGGCTAATCGTTTAAATTCGTTATCTAATTTATTATTTTTTTATAAAAAATATATTATTTTTTTATCTAAATTTTAAATCGATCAAATATATTATAATTATAAAATTATAACATTATATCATTATATCAAAATAATAATATTATATCATTATAAAGAGTATATTATCCTGCACTGTACGATTATTATATCATTAATCAAAATATATGTGATGATGATAAATAATCAAAATTATACCACCTCAATAAATACACATGATTGTACGAGATAAAGTATATAGACTATCAAAACTCTCTCTCTCTATATATATATATATATCAATTATAATTTAATCTATTAAAAATATTTATATTATAATAATTATAATTTCTTAACTAATACAATATGAATTTTATTTTATTTATTTATCCTTCGCATTATAACAATCATAAAATCTGACGTTATTCAAAATTTAAATAGAAAATAATAATAAAAATAATATTAAAAAATAATTAAGTAATTATATACAGTTAAATAGTGAGATAGAATTTATTTTTTTTATAAAAAATGAAAGTAAACGCCCATGATTTAGATAGTTTTATTTTCAATTCGTATAAAAAAGAGTTTATTCATTAATATTTTTTTTTATATTCAACCTTTAATATGTATTATACTTGTAATATAAGCCACCTCGAAGTGAAAAAAACAGCAACTTTACCTACAACAGCAACTTTTTCTCATTGCCACGTAAAAATAACAATATCAAGACTACGTATTAAAAAAAACAGCATCCTAAATTTAGGATTGTCAATTACAAACTGCCCGTGCCGAATTAAATGTCAAGCAACTTTAGGTCATAAGACCTAAAATCAGTTTTGCAAACAACTTTACCTACAATAGCAATAGGCATAGGCATTCTATATAAGAGTTTTTTTAGTATCTAAAATTATTTTTATAAAAAAAAATATTTTACATTAGATTTTTTTTTATCGTAAAGTGCTTAAAAGTAAATTTTATAAAACAATGAATTAAATGTTAAAAGATAAAGATATCTAAATGGATAAATGGATATGCAAACAAATATCCTTACATAATAAAAAATAAAAAAGACGTGTTTAAAATAAAATAAAATATTAATAAAGGAATAGAAATCAAAAAATAATTGATTAATAATAATAAAATTTATTTAAATATAAATTAAAAATATAATAGAGATGTAGACCAACTTCACTAGATTAAAAGTTTTAGTTATTTTTTTAATTATTATTTTATCCTGAAGTTTCATAGACACATTTTAGCTATACTTATCGCGCCTTTCGTACGGAGTTGATGAATGTTTATTATTATTTTTAATAATTCAAGTATTTAATTAATCAATCTAATTCCACAAAAATTCTATCATAATAAATCGAAATTAAAAAATATAAATAAATCTCACAAATAATTATAGACTTGCCCTTCGACAAGTGCATCGAGAGAGAAGCGATCGCATGGGTAGGATGATGTGATTAACTCAAAACAAAAACAATATTGAGGGCTCGTTGAGGTTTCGATGTTTTAGAACAAGAAGTGTTCGTTTGATTTTTGCATGGATTATTATTTCATCGCCGGATCAAGCCCAATGTAGTAGCAACCGTTAGAGCTAGTGCACAATTCATCATCGAGAACTAATTCAGCCGTTAAAACTACAGTGCTCGTACGATCTGATTCCCGACATTCGATTCAATTGAATCAAGTTCGACATGGAATCGAAATAGGGGAATGAATAAATGAATTAACGAACAATATCAATTGAATCGAAATATTCAAGGCTTGATCACTTGGTCAAATCCAATCGAGCGAGCTTGGAACGAGAAGAGGCCGATCGATAGAAGAAGAAGAAGAGGAAGAAACGATAAGAATCAAAGATCTTTCTTCTTCGACCGTATCGAGATTATGTACACATACCCGTACAAAGTTCCACGGAATCATCCCCTCAATCGCTTCCCTCCGGCGACGGGCCGCGTGGCGGCGTAGAGATCGGCGACCGTGCGGTACCGCTTCGTCCTCCGCCACAAGACGATCTCCTCCTCGTCCTCGGCCTCCAGCAGGAACGCCTCGGCGCATACGGTCCGGGGCCGGGGCCGGGGCCAGGAGGAGGTGGACGAGCAGGAGGAGGAGGAGGCGGCGAGGGAGGCGCTGCTGCTGAGTTGCACGAGCTGCTCCGCCGCGTCGAGCTCGGTGGAGGAGAAGAGCTGCGGAAGGGGAGCACTGGGATCGGATCGGACGAGGGATTCCATGCCTTCTTCTAGCCCTTCCACCGACTTAAGGAAGGGGATGAAGGGAGGTTGCGGTGCGGTGCCTCGCGGATCAATGTTACGGTCGGCGATGACGACGTAGCAGTAGCCGTTGGAATCCACGTCGGCCCACTTGTTGCGTGGACCAATCAGTTGGCAACGCTTCAGGTTCTCCATCTGAGGGACAAAAGATCATATGTTAGAGAAGTAAATACTATTAATCGTTGAATAATGACACATGAAGAGGATATAAACCTAATTAATATTATCCTATTAAAAATTAATTTTTATTCGTTCCATGGCAATGTCTCATTCAATTTCTCTCTTGGTGATAAAAAATAAAATCATCATTTGGACGGTCTTATCAAGATGATTCTTTATTATCTAAAAAAAATAAATTACAAATGATTATTAATAACGATGATCATTACAGGGAAAAAAATAAGAATTTAATAAATTTTTTCTATCTCTATGGATAGTTAAGGGTTGCTCGGGGCTTATGCTGTGCCCTAGGTCTAACACGAGTTGACGACGATTTCCGAAGTCTTTTGTTTTGCAAATCTAGTTATAATAAAAAAATAATAAATAGATGGACGAGGACTCTTGAAATAATTTATTTTATAATTAATTTGATAAATTTATCGCTTATTAATCCTAAGACGGACTAACGGAGGACGCTGGATGAATGTTTCACTTTTTTGTCATCGTGAGTAAATTCAACTGTTAAATAATTTAGATGAATTAAATTAAAATTTTATTTATTTATTTAAAAATTAATCTAAATGAGTTAATCTAAATAGGTTGTAGGTCCAAATTAGATAGCTTATGATGGGTTCAAATTGACCCATAAATTGAGATTTTTTTAAAAAAAAATTAAATTAAAGTCTCACTTAATTTGTTCTCTACATTTATTTAAAAAAAAAATATTATTTTTGGTGGATTAGTAGACTCATGGATTAATCCGTCTAACTCATAATTCATTTTGAGTTGAGTTGAAAATTTCTTTTCGACAAATTAACTCATCCGCTATATCGATCCATCTGATAACCCTAAACCTTAATCCCTAAAACACTAAATTCATCTGATAATTCTAATTTTAACCATCCATT
>JBBUKS010476436.1:0-17220 GCA_038050645.1 Hedychium gardnerianum
GATTTACCTCCTCCGTGTTGGTCCTGGGACGGACTGGCGGGGGCGCTGGGGGCGAGCGTTTCACCTTTTGCCACAATAAAAGATATCTTATTATTATAATATTTTGGTCAATGTGATGTCAATTAAATAAAGTTTTTTTCCCCTCACGATCTTTAAATCAATACGTTGGATAGACACATGTACTCTCTCCTCTGCCTTCGGATTCCAATCAATGACATCGACTGACAAGGAGGAAGGCAGACAGAAAGCATGTATTTAAAGAATCCCCTCCCTCTCTCTCTCTCTCTCTCTCCCTTCTAATAAACAACCCACACACAAATAAACAAACACTCCTTCCCTTCCCTTCTTCTCCGTTGGAAACCGTGCAACTCCTTCGCCAAACTCCAAGACGAAGGAATGGTCAAAAATGAGTGCTCATGGTCTTGGCACTGTCTCCATTAATACCTTCCCCTTCCCCTCATTCATGGCTGATCTTCCTCTCAGCTTAATTCATCTTAAATCTCTTCATTATTCTCATGCATCCTCCTTCCATTTGATTTTATTTATATATATATATATATATTAGGAGGGAACCATGCATGGAAGAGGACAAATGCATGGATGAAAGCATGTGTCCCATCTACGGCTCCTCTTCCTCCGGCGGTGGGAGCCACCTCCGGCGGTGGAGCCACCCGCTGAGGTGGGCACAGCTGCGTGCTCAGACAGGAGACGTGAACGGTGGTGAAACTTCATTTAAGAATCCACAAAGTCATCATTGCTCCACCACGTCGATCGGCATTATTATTATTATTCATATCTAATATATCTCTCCTCTCCTCTCCCTGCGCAGCCTTTAATACGTTGCAAACTTTCTTCTACCAACATTGCCAAATCTCCCAAAAGGTGCTGGTCATTGAGAAATCAAAAAGGTAGGATGATGAGAGTTAGGATCTCGAGACTGCAGGGGTTGCACCGTTGCAGTGGGATTTCCCATTTGACCTTCTTGGGATTCCAATGACAAAGGAAAGGAAAGAGGAAGGAGATCATGCAAATTAATGATGCATGATGTGTGCAAAGAGGAAAGTAAGATACAGCGTATATACTTTATGTTTATAGGGATCGAGTCCTTAAATCTATCCTTTTTCTTCCCTACTATATAAAAGAAATTAACATATATAAGAGATATATATAAGAGAGATGAAAGGGCTGATAATAAGAACAAACAAATTAGCAGTACATGCAAATGATATTGTCCAATTAACTGTGGATATATAGAAGAGTGATAGATATATCAGTCCATGGAACAAAAACATTTATATAAATTAATCATGTAGCAGATATATTAAAGGACGACAATTCCGTTCTTTGTAGTTTGACTAAATGTGATAAACCAGGACATGTTCTTTGTCAGGATATTTTTCTATGTCACTCCCTCCAGCAAATTCCAAACCATTATGCTCCAGATGTTTAATCGACCTGCAACTCATCAGACATGTACAAGAGATAATTTTTCCAGGAATCCGGCCAGATGTTTAATCGATCGTTTGATGGAGTAGATGTTTGATTAGCAGAAGAATATTATTAATTAAAGAGTAGGAATTGAAGTTACAATATGATATGATTTGGCAGTGCACTTACCTTTCAGGATGGATGGTTACATGGATCCGACGCTCGAATGCTCATCGCCGCCGGTGGCGCTCGGCCGCGAGTAGTGGCCACCGCCGAGCAGCCTGATGGTGGCTGGCGAAGCGGAGGCGCTCATTGCCGCGGCGAGCCCCGCGTCGTAGGCTCCGTTAGCAGTGTCTCCGACTCCGAGCCTGGCCGCCAGTAGATCCGCGTCGGCGTGATGGTTGCGCAGCATCATGATCTGGTGACTGGCGTTGTGGTGGTGGTGGCTGTGCGGGATGTCGTTGCGGCCGAAGTCGAAGCCCGTGGTTGCGCCGACGAAGGGGAGGGCGGTTTGGTGGTCGAGGAAGGAGGAGGGGTGTTGAGCGGCGGCTGCGGTGGGGGAGTGGGAAGAGGCTGCCACAGCCGCCGCCGCTGCGGCGGCGGCGGCAGCGGACTGGTACTTAGAGAGCTCTGACTTGGCGCGGGAGAGGTCGATCTGGAGCTGGCGGAGCTGGTGCTGGAGGATGGAGATGACGCGGACGCAGCCGTAGACGGGGTCGAAGAGGCGCATGTCCGCCTCGTAGGCGAGGGAGTTGACAGCGTCCTCCCGCTGCAGCGGGTGCAGCTCGTTGAGGAGCTTGGTGACGTTGCTGGCGCCGAACACCCGGTGCACGTGCACGAACTTCTGCGGCTGGTCCGGCGGGAAGTAGGGCGCGAACACGCAGTCCGGCTGGCACTTCCGCCTCAAGAACTTGCACGCCGCGCACGGAGAACTCGTCGAAGATGCCGCCGCCGCCGTCGCCGCCGCAGACCTCGACGACGACGACACCTGCACCACCGAAGACGACGAAGACGACGACGCCATTCGATCTCCCCGCTCCCCCCTACCACCTCCACAAACCGATCGAGTTACTCATATACAGATCGGCCGCCCCCAGCGATCATATATATGGAAACATCTAATTCCTTTTGTTTCCTAAAAAAGCAATAATGAAGAAAAAAAGAAGGAAAATATTTCGCTGATTTTTTTTCTAATTATACGCAAGAAAGAACAGAAAGAAAGAAACAAGAAATAAAGATACGTGCTTTGCGCGGATCTCCGCCGAGGGAAAAAAAAAGAAGAAAGAAACAGAGATCTTTTTTCTGATCACCAACCAGTTGAAGAAACTTGCTAGGGTTTCCAAGAACCCTCGAAGGGTGCATGATGCCATTCCATTTTGGCGTGTTAATTGTAGTACAAAACCACAAAAAAGAAGACTAAAAGCCACAGTTTTGAGAAAAGCAGCGGAAAGATTGCTGCTGCGCATCCATTTTGATTAGTACCTTTCTCTTTAATTCGACGCAGGCAGGCAGGCAATGATACTCTCCGTGCCTTCTTCCCTCTTCCCCGCCGACCGCCGGAGGCCGGCAACTGCCAACTGCGAAGAGAGAATTATAGAGAGAGAGAGAGAGCAGCAAAGAGGCGGCGGAAAAGCTATGATGATGATGAGGGAGGAGGAGGCGGAAGGGCAGATAATTTAAGAAGGTGATGTGATTGATGTGGGGAGGAGAAGAAGAAGAAGGTGAAAGATTGTGGTGATGTAAATCGTCGGTTAATTCCGGGTGGTTGTCGGAGACAATTGATGTGATTGAGAGAGAGAGAGATGGCACGAAAGAAAGAGCATGTCTTGATTTGACCCTTCCTCTGCAATTCAATTAATTTACTGCCTCTTGTTTTTTTTTGTTTTTTTTTAATTTAATTTTTTATATTTTTATTCAATCCTTCAACTCCTCTTCTTCTCGCTTCAAGGAAGTTTATTCCCATTCAACGGGCAGAGACCGCAGACGCAATAAATCGGCTCAGATCAGATATATTCTCATGCATTTGAACCTCGCCATCCTATTTTTTTACTGTTCATCTCTTGTTTTTTTCACGTAATTCTCGTGGGTGGTAATAAGAAAATAATTCTAGGGCATCGTTGGACGTATCACATCATGCACTAAATTGTAGGTGAGCAATTAGGTACTGTTAATTAATTACGCATTCAATTCATTTGACATGAAACCTAAATGGTGCAATCAATTTGTATGGTTCATAAGAAGCTTAATTTGTAATGGTGTGTTTTTTATGGATCGAGAGATAATTAATGTATTGAGGACAGGATGAGCACGAGCAATAATTTCTCTATCTATGTGTGCTCGGCCGGTCCTCCGTATTAATGGCGGTGTTGGTGATGGACCCGAGCGAGCCCACTAGCGATGTATTAATGTTGTGGGTCGATAATGGACCGACCGGTGGTGACTTGCTCGGTGTGAGCATACTTGTGTTCAAAAGTTTGTTGTGGGGTCAATTACACAATGATTTGGGAGAGACAAATTGAATTTAGGTTAAAATTAGTAAGTGAAATGATAGAATGAATGGCAAGCTCCAAGATAAGCACATGCCTTTAAAATGAATACATGCACCTACATCAATCATTTAATTTGAAACAAATCTTAAGTTTGGAAATAAATAAATAAATCTTTAAATTATTGTGTTCGCGCTCTCGTATGGATAAGATTGTCATTATCTTCTTCGCACTCACACCCCATCCATGTTGATTGTTCGCGCTCGTATTGTAGTAACACCTAATGTTCGCGCTCATGCTCGACATCCACACTTGTGCTTGGACATTGAGCTCAACATTGAGCTCGTGCTCATGCTAAGGTCCCACTCGACATTCACATTCGTGTTTACTTTGTGGTCATGCTAGCTAAAGCTTAAGCCACACTCGGGCTCAATATTCACTGCCCCAATCAACCTTGCACCACGCTAAGCTCCACCACATTAAATAACTCAATCTCATAAATCCTTTATGGATATCACCATGGTTCCCGCCGTCTCAACTAGACGATTATGTACGCAACTCCATTTTCTTAGGGTGTACGATGGCATAATAGTTTTGAATACCTTTGTATTTTATAAAAAATTTAAAGTTATTAGATAGGTATATATTCGACCCCCACTACAAAAAAAAAAGAAGGTATTTTAGGGAAGAAATTTAGTGACAAAAAATTTTCGTCTGAAATTTACAATAAATTTTGCGACAAAAACATAAATCGTCGCTAATTAGCAACGCAAGAATTTCATCGTAAATTAGCAATAAAATATTTTTCATTATCAAATTTGTTGCAATTTGACGACGAAAAATAATATTTGTCGTAGAATTTGAGACGAATTAAATATTCATCGCAGAATTTATGATTAATTAAATATTTGTCGCCAATTCTACGACAAATATTGCATTCATCGTAGAATTTGCGACGAATTAAATATTAATCGCAAAATTGTGTTGAATAAAATATTCGTCTTAGAATTTGTGAAGAATTAAATATTCATCGCATAATTTACGATGAATTCAGAAATCGTTACCAAATTTGTGATGAATCAAAGGATTCGTCACAGAACTAGTCCAATTTTTTTTTAAAAAAATCCTTCAAAATTAGTTGATTGATGTAGTTAGCTCGGAATGACAATCAATCGATTTAAGAGCAATTTTTTTTAAAATTTTGAGCCTATTTTGCGACGAATCCTTGGATTTATAAAATGCAGAATGAAAGAAGTTAAATGTATAAAAAAAATTTACTTGAACGTCAGAGTTTAACTAATGAGTTTATGACTGAGTTGGAATAATTTTTGAATTTTACATCTAGTAATGTTGAGTATATGGATGTGAATAAGATAAGATGTTCGTGCAGAAAGTATCACAATGGTAAATATTTACACTGCGATAAAGTTTCAGAACATTTTTGTAGATTAGATTTTATTGTCAATTTCTATAATTAGACATGTCATGGCGAACCGTTTATATCTGATGAGGATTATGGACAAAACATATAAATCTTAGTCAGTAGGGATCAGAGTTATTATGATCAATTAAATTCATATCAGAGGATGATTGTTGATGCAGTGGGTCAAAATTTTATTCCTGAACCGACTGATGCAAGTTCTAGTTGTCCTTCAACAGTTGAACAAATATTTTCTACTTATGCATCACCATTGGAGGAGGTGGAAGCACCAGGTGTAGATGAAAATGTGAATAATGAAGCATATCTCTAATTTCACAAAGTGTTGAGTGTTGCAGATGAACCATTGTGAGTTGATTATGACAGTCAGACTAAATTATCTATCACCGCAAGATTGTTAAATATCAAGACAGAGCATAATGTGTCGCAAGATTCTTTTAATATTTTTTTTCTAGTTATTGGAGAGACATTGTCGCGTGATCATATAATGTCCAATGATTTTTACAGTATGAAATCACTTGTGAAATAATTAGGTCTTCTGGTGAAAAGAATTGATATTTGCAGAAATAATTGTATGCTATATTGGGGAGATGATGAAGATGCAGATGGTTGTAAATTCTGTAATCAAGCTAGGTAAAAGAGCACCATAACCAGAAGGAGTGAACAACGACGTAAATCATTGCAAAGGCTTATTTTATTTTCTTTTCACTCCTAGATTACAAAGGCTTATACATCAAAAGTCATTGCTGAGCACATGACTTGACATACAAATCATCAAATAGAAGAGGTGCTAATGTGTCATCCATCAGATGCAAAGGCTTGAAATTTTTTTGATAGAACATACCTTGAATTTGTGAAGGAGACTCAAAACATTCGGTTAGGTCTCTATGCTGACGGATTTGCTCAATTTGACAAATTAGGAAGAAATTATTCTTATTGGCCAGTTATATTAACTCTGTATAATCTTCCACATGGGATGTGCATGAAAATACCATATATATTTTTAACATTGGTTGTGTCTGAACCATAAAATTCGAAGAAGTTAACAAAAGTTTATATGCAACCACTGATTGCAGAGCTGAAACAACTATAAGATCAAAGTTTTCCTACATATGATGTTCATACTAATTAAATGTTTGTAATAAAGGCTGCTTTTCTTTGGACTATAAATGACTTTCTAGCTTATAGCATGCTATCGGGATGGAGTACTGCTGGGATCTTAGGATGTTCAATATGTATGGAGAGATCAAAGTCAATTAGATTGAAACATGGAAAGATTTTGAGTGTAATAGATAATTTTTACCACCAAATCATAATTTCAAAAGAAATAAAAATGAATTCACTAAGAATATAATTGAAAGAATATCTCCGCCATTGAGATTAAAAGGTAAACAGATTTGGTGACAAGTGCTTAACTTTCCATCTGTGATTGAAGAGTCACATGGTACAATATATGAATATGAAAGTACATATAAATGAACTAAATGGAGTATATTTTGAGATTTATCGTATTGGTATAGTTATTTGATTCATGATAATCTCGATGTAATGCATGTTGCGAAGAATATTTTTGATAATCTAATAAATAGAATGATACATATCGTCGGAAAAACAAAAGATAATCTAAATACAAGAAAAGATATGTGACTCATTTGTAAAAGACCAACTCTTGATGTCGATGAAAGCAGTAAGTGATTAAAGTCAAAGGCAATTTATACATTGAATAAGGATCAGAGATGTGTTGTTCGTGAATATTTAAAATCATTGAGATTTCCAGATAGTTATGTCTCTAATATAGGGAGATGTCTCGATTTGAAGGAATGCAAATTGATTAGTTTGAAAAGTCATGACTGTCATATATTTATGGAAAGGTTCATTCCTATTACTTTTAAGGAACTCTTAACAAATTTTGTATAGGGTGTCATTACGGAGTTAAGCATTTTCCTTTATGATATTTGCTCAACAGTTTTGAGACATTTACACATGGAGACATTAGAGAGAGACATTTCAATCATTTTATGTAATTTAGAAAAGATATTTCCACCCTCATTTTTTGATTCAGTGGAATATTTTTTATTTCACTTGTCATATTAGATCAAAGTTGGAGGTCCAATCCATTTTTGATGTATGTATCTATTTGAAAGGTAAATTTTTTATCTTCTATACTTAATAAATTTATGCATAAAAATGACTAATTTTATTATATATTAGTATCTAATACAAATCATTCTATTACCATCAAATTCCTATTTTATTTGATGAAAAAAGTAAAAAATAAGGCAAGGGTTGAAACCTCTATTGTTAATGCATACATTGTGGAGGAGGTAACAACCTTTGCATCATATTATTTTGAGTATCACGTTCAAAGCAAAAGGCGGAGAGCGGGAAGAAATGATGAGGGTCATATTGATTTCAATTTGAACTTATTTTCAACCTGGGTCGACCAAGTGGACCATATAAGCAGAGATACTTAACTGGTCAAGAATGACGGTTAGCCCAAACATATATTTTACTAAATTATCCAGAAGTATCGTCATATTATGAGTTAGTATATATTTTCAATTGTTTATATTTCTTATGTCGTAAAGATATTTGTGTTATAATTTTTTTTTATGGTAGGATTTTCCAAAACTTATATTCTAAAATATCGACACAAGAGTTTGATCGCTTTTGCGATGAAGAATTTGCACTATAGTTCAAATCATATGTAAGTAGACAATTTGAAATTGGTTTATATATATCTTAACTTTTAAATGAATAACATATTCATTTAACTTAAGGTTCATGTTAATCAAGCTCACGTTGAGCGTGAATTGTTAATTCATTTGACATGGGGTCCAAAAGCAATGGTAAACATTTGGCCAGCATATTTCACAATTGAATATAATTTTCATACTCAAGAATATGGAATGAGAAAGAATACAATGAATAGGGTTTGTGTTCAGTCATCCAACGATAGAGGTGTAAGCAATGATTTTTATGGTTTGCTGGATGAAATAATAGAGGTAGAATACATTGGCCCAGAAATGCGAGTTATCTTATTTATGTGTCGCTGGTTTAACCCTGTCAGAGGGATGAAGGTGCATCCACGTTATAATTTAGTTTAAATAAATCATAAAAGATTGTATAAGAAATATGAATCATTTGTGTTGGCACACCAAGTGATTCAAGTATTTTATTCTTCATATCCTAGTTTGAAACGTGACAAGATTGATTGGTGGGTTGTTTGTAAAATGAAAGCACGGGAAAAAATATTGAGAAACGTTGGGAAGACATTGCATATCAACAAGAGAAAGTTGCGAACACATTTCAGACCGAGAAATATATTATTCTAACATTACGAAACCTTAGCGGAATAGTGATAAATGTGAATGTAAGTGAAATTCTTAACAATGCTGATGATGAGAAGGAGGAGGAGGACAATGATAATGAGGACTTTGATTTTTGATCATGGGTAAGTTTTTTTATAAGCAAATTTACAAAACTCATAGCTCAATTAGTTGTCTATATACTTTCTCATTCTTAAATTTATATATTTTATCTATGTATGCTTTGTATTTTTTTCTTATAGGTCATTAGAGGTGACATATTTTCGTCGCAGATTTTGCGCACTCACAGATCTTCATTATGCATATTTAAGTTTTTAATTTCATATTCTTCATTATGCATCAAGTTTTTATTTACTTTATCCTAATTTTAAATTTTGGTTGATAGTTTCAACGAGGAGGTCGTACACGGAGTTCTGGCCAGTCTGATTCTAGCACTGGACCTATGCCCCTCCTGATTAGGCAGGACCTTCCCATGCACCTTCGCTAGTACCTTCTCATTCACCTTAGCCGGTAACTTCGCCACTCGAGTCGCCAGTACCCGCCAAACACTTGGTTGCTACAATGCAAGACACTCGAGAATGTATAGTTCCCTACAGAGATTCATAAGTACTAAAGGCAAAATATTAAATTTTTTTAACTATATTAATTATTTAACATTGTTTGTTTGTAACTTTATAATAGGTTCCATAATTTTGTATGTGTTATTCACGAGATTAATAGAATCATTAATAATCATTGGAGAGGAGATTCTATGACATATACAAACGCTCCAAAACTCACAAAAGAATTCTGGTGGAACGAGTTCAAGGTATATCCCCTTTAGTTTATATATGAAATTAAAGTGAATATATAATCAATTGTTTTTTTTTCATTTCAACGGTCATTCACTTGGGACCCTAATGAGGAGTTGGAAATTAAGAGGATTTTCAAGAAAAAATATGACGATCACATCCGACATGTACTTAATCATGCGAAGACCGGGGGAAAAAATCACCCTCCATCACCGAGGAAAATTGAAATAGAATCTCCAATTTTTAGGCAACCGAGAAGAGTAAACAAAAGAGTCAACAGAATTAAGCAAATCAAGCTTATAATTCTGGAGACTCATCTGCAACATATATGGGAGACTCTATCAATATCGATGAGTATACCCACAGATTAGTAAATTTTTAAACTCTCCACTATTTTTTAAATTTATTTTAGACTATTATATTATTTCTAACAATATTTTTTTAACTAAGAAAATGGGGCAGGAGTCATTATTTATAAACACTTTCACCGGCATATTTTTTTTAAAAAAAGACAAGAATTGGAGCGGGAATAGAGCTAAAGAAATCAAGGTTTGGATTAATCTTTATAACTTAGATTCAAGCCGAGTTATGTACCTGCTCTCTTTATATTATATGCATTTCTATTATATCTAATTAAGATTATATGTGTTTTTAAGATATTATTATTGTAATTTTATTTTAATTTTTCTTATTATAATACAGGATAAATATGATGAGCTAGAGCTAGCACTTAGAAATTCACAAGCTACTGATGAATCCAGCGGATCTGAGCCTTCCGTTGGTAATAATTTGAATTTATGATTGAAGACGAGTGGGGGATCAAAAGGGGGAAGAATATTAGAAATGAATTCTTTGAGCATAACCCATAGAGTTGCTAGTATTTCTTCTTCCACCCCACCAGCAGTAAGGACACCAATTAATAACTTGACTGAAAAAGTTATCTTATTGAAAGGGAGACTCACTTAAAGATATCAAGATATGATTCAACGAGATCAAGAAATGAGGCAAAGAGATCTGGAAATTAGCCAACTACGCCAACAACAAGACTTAATATTGCGATATCTTCAGTTAGCCTCCGTTCCAAGTCAAATGCCTCTCGATGATGGTGGTGGTGGTGATGATTCTGCGTGATTTTATTTATGTATGAATGTTATTTATCTCAGAATTAGTATTTTTTATATTTATTATTTATAATTTTGATTAATACTATTAATTTATTTCGAACAGGGTTGTTGGAAATTAATCCATGTCAGAGGAAATAAGTTTTTACATATTAAGTTTTGTGTTAGTTTATAAAATTTTCTTTCTTGTTTGTGCAAATATTTTTTTGTTTGTTTTGATGCAGGAAAAGAAGAAAAATGTGAGGAGAAAAAAGTGTCTCCCAAGGATGAAAAGAACGATGATTTATTTAGATATTTGCATGAGATATTTTCATTTGTATTTATTTATTGAATTTGGTGAATGTTAGATATTTTTGGATATTATGACTTGTATTGATGAATTTGATATGTTTGTTTTGACTTATTTTAGATATGTTTATTTTTTAATTGTATGATTGTTGATTTTGTTTAGAATGTTAAATAGGATGTGTATGTTGATGTATATGTGGATGTTAAATAGGATGTTTATTAGTTAAATAGGATGTGTATGTTGGATTTGGTTTGGAAATGTATAGGATGTGATGTATTATGTATACATGATAAACTGCTGAAATGAACAAAAATTTTTTTAGCATTTTGCGACAAATTTGGATTCGTCGCCAAATTATTGTAAACTTAATGTGCATCGTAATTTTGCGACGAAGCTCATATTCGTCGTAGATTTGTGACGAAAATGAGTTTCATCGCAAATTTGTGATGAAAATGAAATTCGTCGTGGATTTGCAATGAATCTGAGTTTCGTCATAGAATTATGATTTTAGGGTTTTTGGCGACGAATCCATTTTCATCGCAAATCTGCAACGAAACTCAGATTCATCACCAAATCTGTGACGAAAACATATTTTTGTCGTAGATTTGCGTTTGGTGAATTTTGTGACGAATTATCTTTTCATCGCAAAATAGCAAGGAATTTTGCGATGTATTTATATCTTTTCATTGTAGAATTTGGCGACGAGTTGTTCACTAAAAAAAATTCGACACAAAAAGCGTCGTAAATATTTTTTGCGACAAAATTTTTAATAAAATTTATCGCAAAATTCATCATAAATTTACTAGTATTTTTGGGTAGTGCCCTCAAATTCTTGTGTAGGATTTTAATATGAGAGGAAACTAAGTAAAATTTAAAAATAATTAGAGACAGAGTTTAGCAAGAATAAAAAAGCAAATTAGATTTTTATTTGAATATTTTTCTACCTTAATTTGTTTATGTTTTTCCTCAAATTGAAAATATTGCAAGTGAATTCAGTTGCATCGAATAAATGACATAATTAGACTTTCTGAATTACCAAAAAAAACTTTAGAATTGTGAGAGGTTTAGTTTGACCCATCGTATATTTAATGATCCGCAAGGCCGCAAAGATGGCATACACATGTTCATAGACGTAATAAATAATATGGAAAACAAGAGTCAACGTCGAAAGAGAAAGATCACAAGCACGCATCTTTCTATGTCTTCCCTCCATCTCCTCTCTTATTTCCCATCCCTGCATTTCTTGTCTGATGAATTAATGATTAATATATAAAATATTATTATAAAAATTAAAAATTAAATATTAATTAATAATTAAATTTCTATCCTTTTTTATGTATTAATTATTATTTAAATTAATAATTATTATGATTTATTTTTTTCATATTAATTTTGAAATAGATTGATAAAAGTACTGAAAGCGAATATTTTACTTTTTTTATCACCGTCATATTCCCCTGATGCAGGGTAAGATGTGGAGTATATAAATTCAACCGTGATGGTTTGATTCTCACATTGGGTACTTTCAAACATTCGCAGAGCTTGAACTTTTGGTGTAGCAAAGGCGACATGTCAGGACTTGCCCATACTTCTTGGATTTATCAAGTGATCGTTCCGTGAGATCAGAGCGTCCACTCAAAGATTAGTTGGATACCTTGCAAAAAAAAAAAATATTACAAGAGTGGAGCTTACTCTTAATGCTATATGAGAATTTAAGGTGAAAAATAAAATTTATTTGATATTCAATGTAGTGATGATATAATAGTTACATAAATATGTTGAAGATGTGAATGAAAATAAGAGAGGCGGATGGAAAGGTCTTTCGTGTGCATGAGAGTTTAGTCTCAGGATATTAAGTGGCTTATTGTTTATTTATATTGAATTACAATCATTAATGTTGTGAACATATATGAGTAGAGATTCCTTTTCACACACGAGCCTATCGGAAGGGTACAAATTCAGGATTTAGATTGGACTGAATCAAGGTAGGTGACATGTATACGAGCATGACCTAAGCGCATCGAATGTCAGATTGGTCGGTGGGGATTTATCAAAGTGAATCAACCTATATTTTGTCACCCGAATCCACTTTGCTACATGCTCAAGTGCGTAACATATGTATTAATATGTCGAATCTGAAATGGTAAGATGTTGATGGTGTATCCGTAACCGTACGAGTGAAACAACCGACCATTGATGGTCGATGATTGACGTTTCAAGCCAAGCGGGTAAAAGCTCGGTCATTCACGCTGCCAAAGGTTGGTACTCCTATATAAGGAAACCTTGAGCAAAAAGGTAGACACAGAACCCATCCATTTTCGTCCTCTAAAATTTTTTCCTTCTCTATCATACATTTCGCTCAGTAGTCTTCTCGTGATAACACTCGAGTATTAACTTGGTTCGTCACAAACAATCAGTGTTTGGTTGTATATGTGATTTTGTTATTGTATCCTAGGAAATATATGTCTAACGTGATTTTGAAGCACAACTGGAGAGGACATATTTGTTTTAAGAAAACTACGTCAAATACAGGTTTCGACGTTTTAATTTCCCACTCGAATTCTCTCTTTCCCAACTTAACACTCAGTGACTCAATTTCGATAGCTCGACCGACTCGACACTCGATGACTCGGACTCGGCAACTCGATGACTCGACCAATTAGTTGGTAATCAACTTAGCTCGACACTTGATAGCTCGTCTCGACATTCAGTCAGGTCAAACTCGATCAGCTCAACACTCGACTAGCTCAACACTCGACAACTCAATTCGGCTCAATTGTATAAGGCAGCTCAGCATTCCTAGGAAGCTCATCTATCTTTGATGACAACTTGATATCATTTTAAGTCATTTCGACGGATTAGTCTAAATTAAATTTCTGTATAATTTAAATTAAGTAAATTCTCTATGTTTCTGACAATATCTCCAACAAATTATATATAAAAGTGCTGTCGGTGTGATACAAAAAAAACATATTTAAAAATATATTAAATGGAAAAATATATATTACAATAATATTTTTAAAAAATAAAGATTTTAAAATAAAATAAGTTGAGACAAATTTAATAAGAAGTGAAAGCAAATGCGACCCCGGGTTTATAACGATAAATCATTCCAATAGTTAATTATATATTTACGGTTTGATTCCTAATTATGATATATTATAAGAGGAATTTTTTTTAGTGGGATGACCGATCCAAGAATATTGGAAGTTGAATGTCGAATCGTGAGAACTTCTTAATTTATCCTGATAATTGATAAAAAAAATTTTATGAAACTGAATTGATTACTTCCAAAATTAATAGATTTAAAAAATTAAATACTTAAATTATAAAAAAAACAAATTAAATTATATAAGATTAATTTCTTCCAATATGTTTGGATCACTCTCTCCCTTAAAACTAAATTTTGATTGAAATTTATATTATAAAAAATCATTCATACAATAATTGTTTTCTTTACTCTTCCTCTTTCCTATATATTCATTTCCTTTTCATATATATTCATAATTCAGAGTTGTAAACGATCACGGCGGCAAAAAGATAAAACACTCACCTTTAATACTTTCGTCAGTTCATGTTAAGACCAATACGAAGAAGATAAATCATAAGAGCTAATTTACTAGTCCGAACAATGACCAATACATGGGGAAGAACAGGAACCTGACTATTAGTCAGGATTTGACTCTCAAATCTCATGATAATAATACACCATATACTAGCTATCAGCCCATCCCGTGGAGACTAAGTTATAAACGTTCACGAGTGAATTTGATATTGGACTTTTTTTTAATTATTTAGATATCTAATTTTAGGGATATCAATTTCCTTCCAAACTTATAGAAGATTTAATATCTATCTTAAATGGAGGAAAGTATAGCAAAAATTTTGAACTCGATTAAATAATTAGATAATTTGGTATGAGAATTTTGAAATATGAGTATGAGTGAGTCTAGTAAAATTATTTATATTCAATCCTATTAAATAATATATTTACTAACTATTTTTTATTTCATTTCACTGATAATTAATTAATGAAAAAAGAAAGAAAAAAAATTTAAACTTCTCCTTTCTCCACTCATAATTTATAGATTTTTATTCTATTTTTATTGAATTATATTTTGTTGAATATGATGTTAATTCTAATATAATTATTGAAGGATGTTAATTAGATAAAATAAAAAAATTATTAATATAGAGGATATTCAATTTTTTGATGGATATGAGGATGAGGATGGGAATGAATATTCATCCTTCCATAGATATAAAGATGAGGATAAATCCTGACTGGTAGTCAGGTTTCTGTCCTCTCTCTCAGTCATAATTCGGGCTAGCTAGATTAGTCTCCGTGATTTACCACCTCCGTGTTGGTCCTGGGACGGATTGACGGGGGCGCTGGGGTACTGGGGCGAGCGTTTTACCTTTTGCCATAGAGATGAGGATAAAAGTTAAATATACGATGGGAATAGAGATGAATATAATAAATAGGAATAGAGAGAGGATATGGACTTTGGCTCAAATCTGATCCATTATTATCTCTATTTAACTTTTTGAATAGATTAATTTCGGAGATAATCGATTTTGTTTTAACTAACGAATAAATTTTGCTAATCCCAAGTCGGCAAAGTTCAAATATAGATATTAATTAAATAGAAGGTTTTGAAAATTTTTAGGGTTTTTGGATTTGATTAGAATGCAAATGCAGTTTCCTTGATGGATGTAGCCCTCAGAATTATTACAATCAGGAAAACAGAGCAAAAATGGCACCAAACGAAGAAGACATGAAGAAATCCCTGTCACTGAGGCGGTTCATCAATGCGTTTCCCTTTCTCCCTCATCTTGGCGACTGCTTCTTTCATAGCTTCCTTCCTCTTCTTGCTCGCGAGGACTTTGGCCAGCACGCCGCTCACGTTAGGGTCAGCCTTCTCCTCTCTGGTCTCCGTCGCCGGCGGAGGCGGCCGCCTCTTCGCGGCACGTGCATTCTCCGGCGCCACCAGAACCAGACCCAGCCCGGCAGCAACCAGGCCATGAATGACTTGCCTGAAGCAACCGCACGTGCATTATTTATTACAGTGACTGCATCCAAATGAGACAGAGGCTTACTTACCTTCTCTCATGGAGATAAACACTCGCTCCTCTTTGGCCCGCTGCTGCGGCTGCAGTTGCTGCCGTACTCTTCTGTCTCAGCGATGAGAAAGGGGAAGAAGAAGACGAAGTGGGAAGAGGAAGCAGTGTCGCTGAATGGGCCATTGTGCCCTGCAAAATGCTTCTCCTTTTCTTGCCTCTGAATGCTGTTCGAGCTAATGCACTGCATTTTGGATAGAGCCATGGTCCACACAGATCGCTGACTCACTTTCCATTGGCTGGGATCTGATAACGTTTGCTCGAATGGATCAGAATGGAGAAAACAAATTTAATTTTCTTCAACCATTTATTGTATTAAATATTTCTCACTGAAAAAAGTTGTTTGTAACAATCTTATCTAACTAATCGAGAAACAGAGAAAATGTAATAGAAACAGAGCAATGATCATGAACAATGCGTGCTTCTACGGGGAAGAGAGGCCGAAGTCCGATCCCAAATAGACTGGATTGTGACCTCCGGCACTGCCTCCGTCTTCGCCGGAGCTCTCACCTGCACACTCGACAATGAGTAGTGATTCTCTTGGAAAAAAGATCTGTCAGTGTATTCTTAATAACACGATTCACACACCTCCGCCGCCTGCGGGAGCAGCAAATGTGTCGGAAGCCATGTTCCTATGCTCGCTCAAGTAGCCGCCCGCAGACGGCAAGTCACCCGCCGGGCCGACAGCGTAGATCAAGTTTCGCTGCGGTTGCACAGTGCTGAGCTGGAAAGCGAGGTACACCCGCCAGTTCTTCGACACCAGCACCGAGCTCCGCTGCACCAACGGCAGGTCCCCCTGGTCCGGCGCAAGGGCGAAGCCATGCTTTGGCGTACCCGGGCTGTAGCCCGGGGGACCCACTACATATTATTTAAATTTATTTATTATTTACTTCATTAATTCATAATTTTTAAGTTAATTTTTATTATTAGCCCGGGATTAAATTTCGTCATCAGCCCACTATTAGTCCAGGGTCTTTTTCAGCCCGGATAGAGTACAATTTCTGACTTCGCCATTGCTTGTGGTGCATCACTATCTATTGCAAGCTTGAACGATCGATTTAGCAAAAGCTAGAGACACAAAAATTGTGCATGATACCATTGACTTTCCACTCCCGAGCCTGAGTGAGTCGCAAGCACCGAACCGAACGGCTACCTAAGTCCGAGTGGAGCAACCCGAGCAAGTGGGTGCCATGGCGACAGAGGCACGAGAAGCTCAA
>JBBUKS010476510.1:0-17212 GCA_038050645.1 Hedychium gardnerianum
GTAATTGTATGAGTCTGAGAATTGGCCTAGTCTTAGGATCTCTTTCACATTATGCTTGATATTGATGGTTGATACATATAAAAATAGTCATGATTCATAGAATTGGTCTAGTACTTGTGTTTCTAAGGTGATTTCTTAATTACATTTTGGTTACTGGAGAAACTCGGATCATGTCAGCTCTTTGGAAAAAAAAATCAAAAACTCTCTACTTATTTTAGTGCTATATGTTGGTACATACATGCACATAAAAAAAGAATGAATAAGTGTTAAAAAATAATTGTTGTGAGTGGAAACTAACAAGTTACCCCTTTGAGACTGAGTTAGGTTACTAAGGAAATAACCATTTTTTTTTCTCTTAATTTGAGCTATCCTTTGAGACCTTGTGTTGTTGAGAAAGATGAACCATGCATGTGGCAGGTAAGTGCCTATCGCTAGGAACATAAGGAATATAGTTAGATGACGACTTGACTAGCGTTGGATGTTGATACTTGAAAATGTTAAGATACTTATTGCACTTAGCACGAAGAACTATTATTTAGGTCATTCTAAAATAAATCTTTGTATCATGCTCACCAATGAAACTATGTGATAGGATTAATGTGAATGACTAGGGATTATGATGCACCTCATTGGCACATGAATCTAGAATGCAGGTTTTTTTCTTGAGGACAAGCAAAGGTTTAAGTCTAGGGGTGTGATGTGCGTAGATTATATATGTTTTTATGCATTGTTTGATGCACATCTTCTTACATTTCAATGACATGATCTACATTATTGCACCTCAGTTTATTATGTTATCATGCTTTTTACTTCATATCATTCGAAGATCTACTCTTTGCGTGTTTTTATTTACAGGATGTGTTTCGGAGCAAAATCAAACTTTTACGAACAACAAATCAGAAAAGCAGAGCAAGAAGCAGAACAGCTAGGAGAAAACCGTGGTCGTGTCTCCCAAGCATGACCAAGGCACAGGCCATGCTCCTTTGGCACGGATGTGCCTTAGATGTAGTAAGAGCTCAAGGCACGGTCGTGTCTCCCAGACACGACCATGTGAAATATGCAAAGAAGATCAAGGCACGACCGTGTCTCCCAGACACATCCATGTGTCAATCCTGGGGAAACTTGAAGCATGACCGTGTGTCCCAAACACAATCGTGTCTCACTTGCAGTGCATCCTCAAACTTGGGTCGTTCCTCACAGGTATGGTCATTCCTGCACTCATCCCAGCCTCAAGTCTAGGCCATGTCTCTCAGATACGGCCGTGTGCCAAGAAAACATGGGTCGTGCCCCATGCCTATAAAATGGGGTGTTTACCCCTTTCTCAAAGGGGGTTGTTCTTCCCTTCTAGGGAGAACACTAGGTCCATCCACACTCCATTTTCAAGAGATTTCTCTGTTGATCCGAGGTGGATTTCTCTGATCTATCCATCATCCAAGTAGGGAGAGCACTCCCAAGGACCAAGAAAATAACCGGCTAAGCATTCCTTCCTTTTTCCTTCTAGATTAGGGCTTGAATGTTTCTTTTGATGTCTTTGTGCTTTCTCTCCTTGTTTATGGAGTAGATCTCATGTATTCTAGGGTAAGGGAGTAACTATGATGTGATTGATGTTGTATGAACTATGGATATGCCAATTTCCTATTTCTATTAGATGTTACCTCTTATGCTATATATGTTGTGTTTTGTGCATGTTTGATGAAATGTGTATGTGAATGTGAAAGATGCATGTAGATCTAGGGTTTTGCTTATATGTTAAGGTTTCTACTAGACTAGATAATCGGGGGTTCCTTAGTGACAAAGGATTCTCATTCAACCAAATATTTGTGCCCTTAGTGACAGAGGGCACCGACACTTATTCTACTTTCTAGAGTTAAAAGACCTTGACATAGGAACTAACCCTAGTTTATAGGAGTAGTGTGGAGAATTAGGAGATGATTATGTTATAGGGACATTATATAGCATCATAGTGAAACCAAAAGTCTAGAATCTCTCCCTAAACCAACCTTCACAACTCACTTCCCTCTCTTGTGGACCTAGACCTCACAACTCTCTATCTTTCTCTCTCAAGCTCTTTCTCATACTTTCTCTCTTTTAAGTTCACAAGCACCCAATTTGATTAGTCTAGATAACTTCCTTCACAAAATCACTAGTGCATTAATCCACAATCCTTGTGGATACAATAATCTTTTATATTACTAACAACATTACCGTGCACTTGCGGTGCGTAGCATCTACTCCTCTTAGGAGAGTTTATTTGTTGCCAAATATCTAGACATCCAGACTGTTTTGACTTTCGCATAGCATCTTATCTTGACCTCCGGGACTTCTTGCTAGAGGTCCGGTCCTCGACTAGCCTAGACTCCGGCCTAGTGTCCTCGACCCCCAGGGCTTTTCGCCTAGTGTCCTCGATTGCTAGGACTTTTGCCAAGTGTCCTCGATCTGCCAAGACTTTTTCCTAGTCCCTCGGATCAGGACTTCATTGCCCAATCTCCCTAATAAGGTCTTCTTGCCCAATCTACTGACCAAGACTTCTTTGTCTAGCCTCAACTAGGACTTTCACCTTGCCTAAGTTCTCTTAGGACTTTCTGCTTGAGCTTCTTACATACTCAGTCAAACTTATTAGATCACAACATCCCTTAACTTTGAACTTTTGCCATTTATCAAAATATAGGTTTGATTAGCTGGTGCTTCCAGCAACAACAATTTAGACTAATCCTTGAGCTGTTAGAAAATATATTTTCTAGCGACCAAAAAAGATTTCTACTAGATTAAATATTCCAGACGACTGAATTGAAATCCAAGTGACCTATGTGAGCTAGAGGGGGGCGGGTGAATAGCTTAGATCACTTCACATCGTTGCTTTGTGCTCGTCGTTGAAAGAGTAGCGGAATACTTGAATCAACTTCGACGCCACATGCACAACACCTGAATTTTACTTGGTATCCGCCTCCTTGAGGTGACTAATCCAAGGGTCCACCTCGCTCACAACTTCCACTAAGAACTTCCTCCTTCTCAAAAACCTTCCGGAGGTAGAGAAGCCTCTTACAAGATTGTGTACAAGAAACACAAATACATAAGCAAACGAGAGTAAAACAACTTTACATATGAGATCTTTTCTTTGATTGCTTCTTTAGTGCTTTGGAAAACCTCTTGATGGTAGAAAATGCAACAACACTTTGTCTCCAAACCCTCAAGAATTGGCGCCTTCTTTTCCAAGCTCAAACCACTTTATAGCATTGTAGTTCGGGCTGATTTCTGTCAGCCAATCGATTGACCTTACTCCTAATCGATTGCCACTTCAAATTTGACTGTTCAAACTTACATATCGGCTCTTTTTCAGCTTAACCAATCAATTAGTAAGCCTAACCAATCAATTAGTAAGCCACACCAATCAATTGGCAGCTTTGAATCGATTGAGTCAATCGATCCAGAAGATTTTTAGTCACTCGAGAAAACAACCTAATGAATTTCCCCAATCGATTGGATTAGCCCCCAATCGATTACTCCAATCAATTACTCCAATCGATTCTTCGCTCGAGAAAACAAAGTTAATCGATTGGCTTAGGCTGAATCAATTGCCTCAATTGATTCCCCTAGCTTATGTTCCCTTGAGAACGTTGGCCAATCGATTACCTTGGACCAATCTATTTCCCAACCTTCTATTTGTGAGAAAATCTCTGTCAATCGATTGGGGGCCAATCAATTGCACCAATAGATTCTCCAACCCTAAAATCAAGATTTTGGGTTTAAGGTTTACCAATCGATTGATACTTCCTGCTAATCCATTGGTAACCCTAAATTCAGTCTTTTCAATCCTAAATTTGGTTCTTGCTATCTTGTTGACCTCAACCTACCAGAACTTCCTCTAGCCAACATCTAGTTATTCATGACCTGTTGGGACTTCTCGTTGCCCAATATATGGTCAACCTTGACCTATTGGGACTTTCTTGTTGTCTAGTATCTGGTCACCCTTAACATGCTAGGACTTCTTTACTCATGCCAAGTGTCTGGTCTTCCTTGACCCACTTGGACTTCCCTTTGCCTAACCTCTAGTTAGTACTTTCCCTTGCTTAATCTCCAGTTAGGGCTAGACACTTAGTAGACTTCTCACATGCCTAACCTCCAATTAGGACTTTCCATTGTCTAACCTCCAGTAAGGACTTTCTCTTGTCTAACCTCCAATTAGGACTTTCTCTTATCTAACCTCCAGTTAGGACTATCGATCACCAAGTGTCTGGTCCTCCTTGATCCACTTAGACTTTTCTTTGCCAACTTTCCGTTGGACTTCTGACATCGTCAAGTATCTGGTCAACCTTGACCTACTTGACTTCTTATTAACATATTAATCAAACATCGAAACCCAAACTTGAGCCAACCCGAGCTTGGTCAACCTTGACCGATGATTACATCAACAATCTCTCCCTTTTTGATGTTTAACAATATGTTTAAGTTAGGCTAACTCATTAGCCCAACTTCCTTCATCTCATGCCAAAGTATGAATAAGGGTTCCTAACTTAAACCCTATATTCTCCCCCTTTGGCACACATAAAAAGTCTCTTCCTAAGATTGACTTCTCTTCTCCTTCAAAATACCACAATGAAGGTTTCCTACTTTCCATTGTTTCCAATGCTCAACCCTGAGCATACATCCATCATCCTTCTACAAACCTCCTCCTTTTATATCCAAATCATGCCTTTAAGGTGGAACTCCCCCTCAAAGTATGCTCTAACTTTTATCATTACATCAACAATCATTAGGAGTTCCTAAACCTTTAGAAAATCCCAAAATCAAAGTCATGAGGTTGAAGATTCAACCTTGAATCTAAAACTCCCCCTTAATTTCACAATTTTCTCTGTTAACTATCCCTTTTTGATTTTTAACACGAAAATTACCCTTGAATGCTCATCTAAGCACTTCAGATGGTTAGGGATAGTTAAATTAACTAAACGTGACTTAATTAATCAAAATAATCTCATTTCAGTCAAAAATACATCTACCAATCGATTGTTATCATTTACCAATCGATTAATGTGATTTAATCGATTAACATAATCGATTCAACCCTGTTCTGTGCTCGGAGATACATCACCAATCGCTTAAGCCAATTGATTGATCAAGGAAAAATTGAAGGTATCATTTTATAATGAAATTCCTTTATGTCATTATAAGAAACATACTAAGATAAAATATCATGATTTTAGTGCTCGTTATCATAAAAATAAGAATTTCAATAAATCTAAGGATAATTATAGATTATATCATGGTAGACCTACCTCACCTAATGATAGAAAGGTAGAGAGGGATCTATGAAAGAACCCTAAGAAAGGTAGACATATGCTTAGAAAGAAAAATATTCAAGGTGAAATTGAAAAATAAATTAAGTCTTGAGGTTAAGACTAAATAATTTGGAGAATACCCTTAGGAAGATAGAAAATGTGTTTAAGGGGTCCAAGAAGGAAAATCTAGATTTAGGAAGGCAAAAACTATCTAAGAATGAGAAGGGTTTGGGATACAAACCAAGGTCTAATGATAGTGTGCTATTATACCATAGAGTTTCATATGACTATAAAATCAACCGAGATTAAGGAGTGGAATTAAGGTTAGAAGGGAGACCATCCCTAGTATTGACCTTGATGAGACCAACATGAATAAGATTTCTAAATTGCCAAGAAAAGTTATTAGGAAGGTATCGAGGGAGGTTATCCACAGTGAGTATTTAATATATCCAAGGAGCTTCAATATGTATTGAGTTCCTAAGAGTGTGAATCCTTCACATTAAATGGGTATAAGATGGGTCAATCTAGATTGGAAGGGTAGTTAACCCAATTATGATAAAGTTGACACTTTATAATATTTTCAAGATATAGTGATATCTTGAAAATGAAACTTGAAATATATCCTAGATTATTTTAGAGTGTGCTAATAAAAATTGAGTTCTTAAGTTGATCAAAAATTGACATGGTAGGATAAAGTCTAAAGGTGTATAAAATTTGAGGTTTAGCACATTTGAGAGAGTTGGTTCGTTTGTGCCAAATCTTTTATTTGACACAATATTAGAAGATGACACATAGATTAGTGATTTAGATATTTTTATACTATCATGTCACTTTTGCTTAACATGTTTTGCATGCCATGATAATTGTCATGTCATCTCATACATGTTTTGAATCTTTCCATGATAATCATTTCCTTAATTTGATATATGTCATGTCATACATTTACCATTTCGAGCATATTATATTTATTTTGAATGATATGCATTTGATATGTGTCATGCTCATTCACATGCATGAATTCAAATTCCTTATAAGGGAAAATGATACTATTTGATATTCTACATAGGATGGTTAAATTAAAAAATATGAAGATAGAGATGCATGATCACAATAACATATGAAAAATTATTTTACATGTCATAAGAACCATAGGATAACTTGTGCGTATGTTGAGACACATTAGACGCAAATACAATGTTAGGATGATGAGCTGAGCTTAAAGTGCTAAATGGTGCATCTAGATGGGCTAAGTATCATCAAATTATATGGATGTTGCATGGATCAATAATGGAGAAAATTAATGTACAAGTTATGTACACTTAGCCGATAGATTATGATTAAAAAATATTTTTAAAATTATTTTGGAAAATCTTGGCAAACTTTATTAACTTATAGAAATCACCATTGATAATGTTGATACAAGTGAAACATTAAAGATTTTGATGGTTTCCAACTTTATGTCATTTTAAAAAATAATAGGTATTTTCTTATAAAACTATTTTTTCTTGAAAATATTTGAGATAAGTAATATTTGTATGAAATTATTTTTCAAAAATCATAGAATTTCTTATGCATTTTCAAAACTTAGAATGAAAATGTTTAGATAACAATAGACTGTATCAAAAATAACAATCGATCAATGCATTATAAGTCTATTGGTAAAGACTATGGTCGACTATTACTAAGAATTCTGATTGAAATAGGGTTGTTTTAGTCATCCAGGCTTACTCTTAGGTATTGTAACTTCCCCTAATCCTTTGACATGCTTGGATAAGTATTCAAAGAAAAAATTTCTTAGAGAAAATTTAAAGGGGTTGTTAAGGGAGAAGAATAAGAAATTAAGAAGGTGGTTAAGGTTCAAGTTTGAACATTTTATCTCACAATGTAGAATTTAAAATTTCCTATAGGTTTAGGAGCTCCAAAATATTATTGGTGCAATAATTAAAGATAAGCATACTTTGAGGTGGAGGTCCACCTTAAAGGCATGAGAAGTGACTTAGAAAGAGGAGATTTAATTCTTTAAGGGGAGAGGGACTTCCCATATTAAGCATGAATTAGGAATGAAGGAGGAGAATGAAATTTGTAGAGACTTTTTAATGTATACCAAAGGGGGAGAATGAATTTAAGTTAGGAAACCTTTATTTATACTTTGGCATAAGAAGTGGGTGTTCGTGCAATTGACCTCCAATGTCTTGATGTTTTTTGACAATATATTTATTCGAAAAAGTCTAGTCAAGTCAAAGTTAAATGGATGACTGGTAAAGGGAAATGAGTTGGTGAGAAGTCCAAGTAGGTCAAGGTTGACCTGATGCTTTGTAGGTGCAAGAAGCTCCATACGATCGAACATGAGTTTTGATGTTGGAAAAGGGTCAAAGTTAAGTTATGTTGTGTTCTAACATGTTGATCAAGATTGCAAGAAAGTCCTAGTTGAGACTAGATAAGGAAGTCCTGGTCAGAGGGACTAGGAAGGAAGTCTTGGCTGATTGACAACATCGGGCGGGAAGCCTTGGGGGTCGAGGACACCAGGCTGGAAGTCCTAGGGGTCGAGGACACTAGGCTGAAAGTCTAGATGAGTCGAGGGTCGGAGGTCTAGTAAAAAGTCACGAGGGTCAAGATCGGTTGAGTAAATGTCCAAACAGGTCTGGTGGACAAAGGTTTGGGAAAAGGTAAACTCTCCTTATTGGAGTGGTGAGGACGCACTCTCAAAAAGAGAGCAGTAGGCACAGGTCCAACATAAGGTTTCATGGGAAAACTGAAGTTGAGGCCAGACAGCTCGGAGAGCTGTCGATCATAATCATTATCTTATATCTGATGTTCTAACACTATAATGCAAGAAGCTAAATATGGAAGCTGGACGGAAAAGGGAACTCTGGGCGCTCGAAGTGGTTACAGGCGACCGGAGGTTCAGGCGCCCCTATCTGACCAAAGTTTAGCCTCACGTCCAGATGAGGTGGCACGCTCTAATTGGGTGGTGCACGTCAACTTCCAAGCGTCTAGCAGCCCCGCGTCCAGATGAGGTGGCACGCCCTGATTGGGAGGTGTACGTTAGCATCTAGGCGCTCGGGAAGGGATAAACACGATGCAAATGAGGTTTCTACTCGAGGCTGCCACGTTAGTAATTCAGGTGTCCGAAAGGGATCCAAGCGCTCAAATTTGCCGAGTCAGCAATGATGTCGGATTGAATAGAGGTTGTTGGAGGCATCCTATACCGATCTGGGCACCTAGATCAAGTTATAGAAGAAGGTCACGACTAAAGGCTTCTAACAATGAATTTATGCTTAATTCTATGCTTTTCCAACTGCGAAATACTACTTCGCTCAAGCAACAATGATGCAACAACACCGCGACGTCTCTACGAGCTCAAATGAGCCTAGCTATTGGTAATGCCTAGTTGTTTGTATACTTTGTCTTCGTTTCTCTATACACTTTATCTTAAGGGTTGGTAAGATTGTTACTGAACACATCTTTTGTAAAGAAACGAATTGATAGTGATTTTCCAACAAAAGTGGTCAAATTGACTACGGTCCTTAGAGTAGTAGTCACGATGCTGCGAACCAAATAAAACCATAGTGTTCTTTACTTTCTTCTTTTACCTTTCTGCTATATTACTTTGGTATTTATGAACGGTTTGCGAATGCATATGAAGCGCTATTCACCCACCTCTAGTGCTTTCTCGATCCAACAATTGGTATCAGAGAGGGGTGCTCGAACTTGGTGCAACTACCAATCGAGCTCATTTATTTTCTATGTTCAATTTTTAGTTTTTTATCTCTTAGTCAGATCTGGTGCAATCACCTTTTCCGACAAAGTTTTTGGTTTTTCTAAACTACTCAAAATTGGTGCAACAACACTCGAGCAAATTTTCTCCTTTCGAGTACTCTATACTTCCCACACTACTAATCCAAGACCAAGTCTGGGAACATCATCTTTTTTTTGGTGCGTGCAAGTTTCATAATGGCACACCACAAAAGCTACAGTACAACCCATCCCCCAATCTTTACCAAAGACAATTTTGGCTCCTAGAAGAGTAATATGGGGTACCACCTAAAGACTCAGGTGGACATGTGGATCTCTATCCAAACCAGGTTCTTGATACCCTCTATGGCAATGGAGCACCAGTGGGATGCAAGAACTGGGACCCGAATATGAAGAAGAAGATAGAAGAAGATGCCAAAACCACACAAACCCTATAGTGTGGCTTAACCAAGGAAGAACTCAATTAGGTCGGCCCCTTCATTAGTGCCCAAGATTTGTGGAACAAACTGATCAAACTCCACGAAGGGACATCCGACACTAAGGTAAGCAAAAGGGATTTTCTTTTAAATAATTTATATAACATAACCATACAGGAAGGAGAGTCGGCAGTCAACTCCACGCCCGACTACAAAACATCCTCAATGGACTACATGCGGTCGGACAAACAGTGGAGAACTGGGACATAATCAGGTATGCATTGAGAGCTTTCCCAAGAAACACCTTGTGGGCATCGATTGTCGATGCTTACAAAGTTTCCTAGGATCTCTCAAAAATAAAATTAGATTAGTTATTTTCTGAATTAGAACTCCATGAGCAGACTAATACAAGTCAAGCCAAGAAAGGTATAACTTTTTTTGCAGAACAACAAAAGGAGAACAAACAATGGACAAGAGTTGAACCACAGTCGGAGGAGTCCGAATCTGATGACGACGATGAAACCATCGCTGAACTAGTCAACCTCATCCAAAAGTTAATGAAAAAGAAGAAAGAGTCTAGCACACGAGAAATCAAGAAAGGAGTTTAGAACAAGAAGGAAGGATCAAACCAAACACCTACCTAGAAGGTTGAATCCACTTGTTACGAGTGCCAAAAAAAGGGACATTTCAAAGTCGAGTGTCCTAAATTGAAGAAGAAATATCAAAAGACAAAGAAAGAACTCAAAGCAACGTGGGACAAATATTTATCCTCCAAAGAAAAAGAAGAGCACCATAGCCACTTGACAATGATGTCCAGAACCAACAAAGGGTCCGAAATCGAGTCTGAGTGTGAAGATGAGTCCGAGAGAAGCCATGAATCCATATCTATTTTTGAAGGATCGAACCCCAATGTAAGTACTAGTGTAGAGTTAAAATTGTAAGAAGTTATTACTTATCTTAATAATAAACTAGCCAAATCCAATGCTCAGGTCAAATAACTCCAAGAGGAGGTCGCACTCCTCAAAGAGTAGACTAACCTGAGTTTGATAACCGATCAGGTTCAGGTTGGAACCTCAACTCAAGGCCAACAATTTGTGGAAGATAATTCTAATATGAAAGATCAGGTTACCAAATGTAGAGGTTCATTGGAAAAGTTCACTATTGGATCCAAGGGCCTAGATATGCTACTTGGGTCTCAGCGAGCTATTTACAAATGAACTAGACTTGGATTCAAAACAAAACACACCCAAAATAGATCTTTCATGTCTTTAGTTAATCGGAACAAACCTAGAATCCAAGCATGGGTTTAGAAAGTTGATTTGATTAATCAAGTCGAACCAAACCAGTCTTGAGTCCCTCAAGATCATGTACATAATTTAGATAGACCTTATCTAAGCCATGCTCGAGGGGGAGCCAATCTGAAAAACATCTTTATTATTAGATACATAGATTGATTGCTTATTTATTTCTTTAATACATGTTTTTTATTGCTTAATTTAGAATGATTAGATAAGGACAATAGGTTTGCTTAACACTTTCCCATCATAGTACCAGGGTGGGGCGAGATGATAGTACGTTAAAGAAGCTTAGTCTAAGTAGTCAGGTAAGGTAGGGAGTACTTTATTTGGTTTACTTAGCTAATTGAAATTACTTGAAGCTACCTCATCACATCCTAGACTAGTTAGACTAGGTTTTCTCAATTGATTAGCTAAGTGTTCAATTTCACAAATCAACTTTGTCTTAAAAGTTTGTTGCTTCACCACAAGTGCATGGTAAAGTTGTCAAGTAATAAAAAATATCGATCCACAGAGACTATTGATTAAGCACTAGCTAAGTGTGCAAAGCAAATTATCTAAATAATCAAAGGTTGTTAAAGCTTGAGAATTAAAGCTTGAGAGAAAGAGAGAGAAAGGTCAAGTGAGAATGAATGGTTGCTAAGAGAGGAATTGGTTTGGGAAGGCAACCCTAGGATTTTGGCTTCATTACTATGGATTGTTCATTACCTTACTCTCCATATTTATTCTCTTGTAGGGATTCTAAATAAATTACCAGTATGAACCTATGAAGGTTACACCGGAGTGCCTACATCATTTCCTTCCAAGTCCAGTTAAAGGTAACCCTCTGTCAATAAGGGCACCCCGGTCATATAGTCTATATTACAAAAGTCATTTCCTAACATTGAAACTCTAATTAGCTAATTTCTTATAGAGAATTAGCCTTCATATCAAGGTGAAGACTCTAGAAAGTCTAGTTAAAGGTAACCCTCTATCACTAAGGGTTCCCCGTCATATAATCTAATGTCTCTCCTCCACATGATGACCAATCCTCCACATCCATATGCATAAAATTCACACACATTCAATCAAACATAAGCAAGACATCACACACATAGAACAAATCATAAACATGTCATTGAATAAGAAAATTGGAAAATCCATAGTGTATACATCAACATCACATCAAAACTACTTCCTACATTTTAGAAATCTAGGAGATCTACTCCATAGCAAGGAAATTACAACCCAATGACAAGAAGAGAAATATTCTTAAAATCAAAATGAGAATGGAGAAGAAGAAATGCTTATCGAGTTGATGTCGTTGGCTTCGGATGAAATTCAAGCTCCAAAGGTGGATGGATCATTGAAATATGATCGAAAATGGACTTAGTAGGTTCACTTGAAGGATAATCTCTCCTCTTGGAAAGGGGATCTCATCCCCCTTAAATAGGAATCCCACATGACCACGGAGGCTCGCCACACGACCGTGCCTCAATGGCACAACCGTGCTATGGCAAGAGTCTGGAGTGGGGCATAATCGTGCCTCTTGGGCACGACATGGACGCGGGGGCTTCTAGATTTTTTGAAGGGAACGGCTGAAAGAGAGACACGACCGTGCCTTTGGGCACGACCGTGCCATGACTCTTGCTGGAATTGTTGAGAGCTTCTTCTGAAAAGACACGGTCATGCCTAGGAGGCACGGTCGGGCCATGGGGCTTGCTGGAGAGTTGGCCCTAGTCACTTGGGAGACACGACCGTTCCTATGAGACATGACCATGTCTTGGCCAATGAAGGCACGACCATGCCTTGAAGAGGCATGATCATGCTTGCTAGTTTTTTTCTCCCCAATGTTGCTCCAATGTCTATTTTGCTCTATTTTAGCTCTAAATTGCGTTCTATCAATCAAAATACAAAGAGAGCAGATTTTTCAAACCAAAGGAGTAAAAACATGATAATATAATGAAATATGGTGCGATAATGTAGATTATACTTAGTGAAATACAAGTAGATGTGTAACAAATAATGCCTAAAAATATATATAATCTACGCATATCACTTAGCTAAGTGGAATTAACTGAAGCTACCTCGCCACATCCTAGACTAGTTAGACTAGGTTTTCTCAATTGATTGGTTAAGTTTTCAATTTTATGAATCAACTTTGTTTTAGAAAGTGGTTGTTGCTCAAATAACTAAGAAGGTCTCTCTGCCTCGCTACGACATAGAAGATAATACCTGAAATTTGCACCTAGTTTGTCACCAGTTAAACTTGAATCTAAGTCAAATGTCAATCAATCCTTAGCACACAAACTAAATTAATAAGGTTTGACAACCATCTCACAAATTCCATAAGGCTCCCTTGTTTGAAAACTTAAAAAAGGGTGAGATGGATCCCACAGATGCCGACAGCCACCATCGAAGAGGAACTATTAGGGTAACGATACCTAAACAAAGTTATTTTGTGATTTAGACCTAATTTTATAGATTTATACAGTTCATAATTTGGAAATCAATTCAGTGATTAAGTGTTAGATATAGGGATTGATTTGGAGGATTGGGGGTAAATAAATTAGTGTTTCTTAATCAGTTTAAGAGTATGTATTGTTACTCGATTTAGGGTAGAGTGTTGCTATAATAGGTGCTCTTTGATGCAGGACTCTGATTTGGGACAAGGCTTAGATTTGACATCCAAGGACGTTCTACTATTTTGAGGTGGGTATTTTTTTTCTTGTCTTCTTAGTATATTTATCTTAGTGCATGAGATTTGGTATTAATTGGTAGTTTAATTACCTTAACTCCATTCATATCATTTCTTGATTTTGATACTTAGATGCTTGATCTTTGAGTTAATCTACTTGTTATCCATTGTAGTGTCATTATTTTGACTATCCATGTTTGGTAGCGGTACACACGTGTATGGTGTATATCACATTTTGGTACACACGTGTATGGTGTATATCACATTTTGGTACACACGTGTGTGGTGTGTATTGTAGGTCATTATACATGTGTATGATGTGTGTCATAGGTGTTTACCTTGTGTGATACTTATAATATTATTGTGTGATTCTTATCATATTTGTGTGTGATGCTCATTGTATATACATTGCATTTCATGCATGATGTCGACTATGTCTCCCTTGTGGTTGAGAGAGTCGTCAATCATATTCTGCCCACTCGGCCACTCAGGGTAGTGGTAGCTAGAGTGGTGAGCATCTTGTCATGTCGTGCCCACTCGGTCACTCAGGGTAGTGGTATTTGGAGTTACGTGCAGGCAACGACCTTCTTCGTTTATAACTACTCTACAAACTGTCCACTAGGCCACTCGAGAGCAGTGGTAGCTTGGAGTGCTATATAGTTATTATGTTCTACCCCCTCGGCCACACAGATGTCATGGTAGCTAGAGTGGTAAGCAGGAGTGACCATGCATATGCATATGAGGTGTGTTGCACTTGCATATGATGTGTGTTGCACTTGCATGTGATGTATGTTGCACTTGTTGGATCTATTTATATATACATATACCTTGCATATGTCAGTGATATGGTACATATGTTTGAGATAGGGTTGTGTCATTTGTTAGACTATGTGATGCTTGTTATTGGTATGCATATGCTCTATATGCTATTCGGTGAGTAAGAGCAGTATGATTTCAGATCTTTATTATATTTCTGTACCTTATCCTATACTTGGTAGAGTTTTTCTGTGAAACTGTATGTACCTTTGATCTCCTTACTATTTAGATATCATACACTATCTTCTTATACCCGCAAAGTCATTTGGACTCACTACCCCTCTTTGTGTTTAATTTCTCCAAGTATCTGATAGATGATATGTGTTGTCGCCTAGAGATCTTGTCTGCCTGTCCCATGTCACGTCGGGGGTTTTTCGCATTACTTTCTATTGCACATTTGGTTTCTGCACTTATTTTGTAATAAGTGAACACTTGTATGAATTTTGGGTTTCCATTTGGTACTTGTCTCTTGAATGTTTTATTTGCTATGTTAAGCCGTGTTGGCACACACACTTTGCTATTTGCATTGGAGTAGTTTTGTTATGTCTTTAAACTTTTCATTTGGTTGTTGTTATTTTGTGTCAGTTTTGGCTTGTATAAGCTATATGGACTTGTATCAATATTGTATCTATCATTTGTCACAAGAGGATACTGTTCGTATCTTCGGACAAGCATACCTTCGGGGCATGACAATTTATTGGTATCAGAACCATAGGTTGCGAAGCCTATTTTCGTGTTTCGGATATCGTGATTTATTATCACAATGTGACTTTTTGAGTTTTGGGACAAGGTAGTGACAGGATATCTCTGGCTATAGGATGTAAGGTTGTATAACTAATAAGTTATATATTTCCGTTAGTACTTACCTAGTTATCTACAACAGGAATGACACGTGGTGGGTCAGCTACTATTCATGGCCATGGTTCGGGACGACCACGGAGATGACCTATTGAGTTGATGAGACCTAGAATTAATGCTAGAGAGGTGAATTTTTCTGGGATTTCCACTGATACTGAGTCAGATAGTGGAAGTTAGGCCCATCAAACCCCTATGGGAGATCAGGGAGGATAGTCTCAGGAAATACCACCAATTATATCAACCCAGACTACTAGTAGTTGGGTAATAGATAGAGCCCATATACTAGTATTGGCTCGTTCAGTTAAGGACAAATTTACTCTATTTCATGTAAATTTAGACCCTTGGGTCGCATGTGCTTGGTTAGATAACTTGGGAGGCACATTCGAGTACATGAAATGCACTAACGCAGAAAAGGTTGAATTAACTGCATACCATCTACTGGACCAAGCTGTCACTTGGTGGAAAATGCAGAAGACAATTTTGGGGGATCAACCCATCACTTGGGCTTTATTTTGAGATGCTTTTGAGAGGCAGTACTATTCCTCTACTTTCTACATGTCTCATCGTCAAGAATTCTTGAACCTCAAGTAGGGAGATCGTACTATGATGGAGTATGATGCAGAATTTAACCGACTCGCTAAATTTTGCCCTCAGCTTATAGCTTAGGATTATGATCAGATGTTCTAGTTCACTCATGGCCTTGCAGCATATATTTAGTTTAGGATGTTAGGATCTTCGGCCGACACTTATCAAGATACATTGGATCAAGCTTTATTAATAGAGATGACTCAGCAACAGGTGTCTTGAGAAAATGGAAACGATAAGCAGACATCCCAGAGTAGACCTTCAAATCAAAGACATCAGGTTACTGGGTAGAAAAGAGAAGATAGGAGCCAAGGCTCATGGGCTACTACTGGAGAGTCTTCTTGACAACAAAAGACAGGCCGATTAGCAGTAGGATCTTCTCATTCCCATCCATAGAGTCAAAAAAATGACACCAGTATGATATGATGTTACTAATGTAGTTCCAAAAGTCATAACAAAATGGAGTGCCCTCTAGACCAAGCTATATGTTTCTACTGTAAGCTTCTAGAGTATGTGAGCCGAGATTGTACTTTGAGGGCTCAGTTGGAGATTATGATGTTGCTCCTGTGGGGAGTCAACCTACTCAGTATCGACCACAAAGAGGATCCTAGAGGACTCAGAACTCTTCTCCTCAACAGCGACTGCCACCCCCACAAGCACATGCATATTATTTTCAGGGTCTAGACATACGGTTATATGTCCGGCTATGCAGTACCCTGCAGCAGCCTCGTTCCATCAAGCATATTTAGCACAACAGTATTTACCTCCGCCACCTAAGGCATATTAGTTGGATCAACCTCAGTCGTAGCAGTCATCTACTGTTCCTTCGTCTCAGCCTCAACTTGTTCTAGAAATGCATCCGCCGAGCTTAGAGGTTGGACGAGTCTATGTTGTCACTCGAGAGGAGGCACAAAGGGTCAAGGGATCGGTCTTTTGGGGTATTATTTCAGTTTATTCTACACTTGCTGAGGTACTAATTGATACTAGTAGTTCACATTCATTTATATCCCGTATGTTTTTGGGTAAGATTTGTAGAGTTCCTACACTCAGTTCGCATGGCTTAGATGTATCACTACCGTCTGGAGAGGTGCTGACCATCAATCAAAAGTCAGAGGATGCCCCTTTGACTTTGGTAGTCATTCACTCATGGTGGTGTTAGGAATCCTATGCGACAAAAATCAATTCGCAGCGAAAAAAAAGGATCCCTTCCGTGATCCATGTGAAAAATTCATACAAGTTAAATCTGCAAAATAAGGTCCTATCTAATAGGGTATACCTTCATTGCATGCCCTTCGCTTATCCCATTTGTCCAAGGTGTGTCGGACCTCTTGCACGTTCAAGTGTACGTGCCTCTATGCGTATCCACACGAACACTCGCTATTGGAGAAGGTGGTTATGCTAGCAACCTTTGTGGATTTCGGACAAGAGAGGAAGAGGGGGAGAAAAATGAATCAACCTTGAGTTTTGCAAGAGAAAACTCTTTTATACTCATGCCATGAATACCAAGGGTTTTTAGGCTTTTGGTATTCCTCATCA
>JBBUKS010476521.1:0-38019 GCA_038050645.1 Hedychium gardnerianum
TTACCCTACGGCTTCTCTATTGCGGTTCGTCGTCAGATCGGGATTCTTTGGCGGCCGGAAATGGCGCAACCGGAAGGGCGGCCTGTGGTGGCAGGGGAAGCGACGAGGCAGGGGCGGCCTGGCCAGCAGCAGCAGCAAGGGTTCGGCCAGACGGTGGCGGGGATCGTGCGGATGGCTGTGTTCTGGTACTTCGCTATGAAGTTTTTCGGCCCCAAGAAGCCCGCAGAGCCCTCTCAGCTCATGTCAAATATGCTCACTAAGGGAGAACCCTTGGTCCGTGTCATCTTTGTCCCCCGTACCCTAGTGCTTTTAGAAGCTTTCCGTATGATCTCTAGAACGGCAAAAAGATTTTTGCCGTGTTCGATCCACGCGGATAAAGCATGTTTTATTTGACGAATCTATAGTTGCTTAAAAGCATGCGGATGGAGTAGCTATATCAATTTATGATATGCGGTTGGAATTTTAACCGGGGATGTTCCTCAAACCGATTTCATTTTCCTCCCTCCCTCATTTTTGTTTTTGAAAGATTGATTGTGCATGCAGGGTAGACTGTCGGATGATAGTTTCTTTAATCATCAAATTCAACATAGAAATGATTTGTTGTTTTTTTATTTTTGTAATTACGTTTTCTGATTTTACATTTTTTTCTTTCACAAGTGTCTTAGCTTGTCTCACATTGTTTTTGGGGTGATAGTTTACAGGTATACTTGAATTTGAACTATTTACCATATAGTGTTCGATAACTAACTGAAACAATGAATTGTCTGGGCTACCGGTCGAAGTTCTATAGAATTTGGAGATGAGATAAACACGGATCAACCTCCCTATTTTTGCTATAGTTTGTTAGCTTAACCAGCTACTCCCATTGATTTCTTATTTCAAATTTGATTTCATCAAGCCAGCATGTTCGACGTATTTAAAATTTTACTCTGATTTATATTTGTCTAATTGTTTTCATCCGCAAATAAAAGAATGCCTCTAAGAAGGGCATGGCTTAATTTGTGAAAGATTTGCTCCACTACAAGTTAATTATACTTGAAATATCAGCCAACTTTACTTTCGCAAACTTTATTCTTGATTGTTTACAATGTAATGGTGTTTTGGACTCTACTATGCCAGTGGAAACTCAAGACAACTCATGATTTGAGGTAAATGTCTTGTTCCGTTTTAAGGAACAATATGCCCTTTGGATCTACATCAGGGAATGAGTCCATAGGTTAAATATGCAAACTTTCTTATGCAGCCTAAGAAGTCTGTTGAATTAGTTATAGACAGATATTTGTAACTTTAATGAGTATTGCAAATTCTTGGTTGGGCCACCTCTCTTCACATGATATAGATAGAAATATAAACCTTCAGCATGGATTGCTCAGTTCTTTATCACTCACAATCTAGCTGATGTTCAATCTGATTGTAATACTATTGCACCATTTTCATCCTATTTAGGAACTACGAGCAACAGCTGCAATCTGATTGTAATACTATTGCACCATTTTCATCCTATTTAGGAACTATGAACAACAGCTGCACTTCTTTTTTTTCTTCTAAATGCACAATAAAAGTCTTCTATGTTTAGATGCAATGCATAGTTGTTCTCTCTCATTTTTTTCCTTATCCAGGACATGTGGGTCTATCTGTCTGAGAATGAGAAGTTTAAGGACTTTGGCAAAGAGGATGCCTTAGTTTGGCACGAGGCAAATATACCTTACGCAGTTTGGGGACCAAGTAGTTTCAGATCCATATCTTTGAAGTATTACCCATCAGAGGTCGTGCCACATGGTTTTTGAAGATATAAGCTTGAGTTTCTAGTTTGTGGTTAAACTTTGCTGCTATTGAATATGTAACTTTGACTTGTTTATCTTAGGTTGTAAAGAACAATGGCAGCCTGTATGCTCATGTTTTTTTTGCTCGTTCGGGTTACCCTCCAGATCCTAATGATCCTGAGTATGAACCACTATCTACCTTTGGAAGAACCCATTGTGAGTATTGCTGTTTTTACATTTTTTCAGGTTGCTTGTGTAATATTGCTCTGAATTGTGCATTCTTTTTTTTTATTAGCCATTGTTACCTTCTTGCCCAAGCCAAAATCTGGTAAAAAGAAGAGTTTGATTGGAAGTTCCAAGGGTTCTGAAGAGGAAGAATCAGCATTTCAGGTTCTACTAATCTATTTCATTGCTCCTCATGCCTTTCCTATAAGTTATCACTATTGTTCTGCTACCAATTTGTCTTGTTAAATGCCTTGGTTCATTTTATTCTGATCTTAGTCCTTTTCTTGTCTTCCTGGCATATATTTTATTAGATTCCTTGCATGCCTGCTACTTTTCATACTTCTTGCTTTTACCATAAATTTCTTATTGTTATCTCAGGCAAAGGATGACAAGCAAGTTGAAACAAATGATGAGAGTCATGTTGAATGGATTTCATATTGGAAACCAAATGTCACCATTGATCTTGTTGATGATTTCACAAGGTAACACCCCCTATCAAAAGGCAACTGATTGACAACTATGTGCTTGCATCATATTGTGGACATATACTTTTTTTTTCAATTAAAAATAGGCATAGAATCTTTTTCTCAAACCGAGTGAACTAAAGTTAAATGAGTTTTCAGTGTTTGAATGCTGAATTGTATAAGTGATGGGCTTTTTCTGAATATTATTATTATTATTTTATTTACTCTTATACTTTAACATACATTTGTCTATTGACTTTCATGCATTTCTCAAAAATTCAATTTTGTTATAGTAGGACGCATTGGGTGTATAAACTGGATAAGTTTTGCATCTCTCAGGTTTTTTTGGAGCATTAATGATCTAAGATAAAAGTATGGATTATGGTTCAATAATAAACATTGCAATTTGTTTTGTCAAATCATGTCCCAGCACTGAAATTTGTATATTAGATATTTTTTTTTTCAATTTATATACTCATAGTACAATATATTATGGGAATATTAACTTATAGATTTCTCTCTTCCTATTGGATTACTGTTATTTAAATTTTATTTTAGATGATTCTCTTCCAATTAAAATTGGATGTTGGATCTTGAATTAGTTTGCAGTTTTTTTCTGATGCTTCTTTGCAGATACATCGGCTTTAGGAAAAATAAGTTACTCCTAATCTTTGTTTATTAACACTTATTACCACAAAGGATTGCTATTCATAAGTATTTACTTCTCTAATGACATCATCATGGATAACTTGTCAAGCCAGAAGAATCAATCACATGAAGCATCTAGTTCAGGCTATTGTGCAAATAAGTTATTTTTTCAACTGTTCTTTACATGACATCTGCTAGAATAATTTTTCTGTAATTCTGATCCCAACAATCTTTGCTTTAAAATACGTATGACACTGGTTCAAAAGGTTCTTTCAAACTTATGTATCGAAGATTATTTTTGTGATAAGATTTTATCATTTTACAGTTATTGTACACTGTTCCTCAGAACCTAACAAAATAGTTTCAGACTATTAGTCGCTAGATATCTTCTGTGGAAAGTTATTAAACTTATTTTGGTTCCTCCAGTATTTTATGGTTATCCATTCTGGTATTCTAATTTTCTTGTCATTTTTGGTCAACTGTGCAGATACTCACATAACCAGATCCCACCACATATTGCTGGCTGTATCCAAACACTTTTATGATGGTTGATTTCCTAGATACAAGAGATGTTTCTTGCCAACTTTAAGTGATGCATTGTTGTATATTCTGAGTTTTATACGAGGCACTGCAATTATTACCTTTGTTAGTAACTTGTGTTTGCAAAATCTGGATCTCCTTGTGAATTTACGTATGAACTGATTAGGGTCTGAGAATGATTTTGCATTCCACTTACCTTTACTTGGTTCTTAATATATATCTAATCCGATTATCAGAATATATGTATTTGTTAGAAAACATTCAGAAGTACTACTCATAGGGGTTCATAAGGCTTATGAATTGTTTTGTTCAGAGTTGTCCATAATCTAATATTATGATTTTCGCTTTTGCAATTATGCATTTCTTTTTATTTTAATTGAGAGGACATATAACGCGGGCACAGAAAAAGCATAACATATTGCAGGTATGAAAGAAGACAATCATACACTAATTACAGAAGTCCAATCTGCTTCTTTCTAGTTAGCGAAAATCTAAAAAGTTTATACACATTGTTTTAAAATCCATAATCGCGATCATGTGACTGCATAGGTTTATGCTGTGAGAGATGAGATCACAGATCACATTGCATTCCATAATGTTATTTTATATGTATCACATCTTTTTAGCCAAGGGTTCTCTTTTCTTCTCATTTGTTTCTATTTCATTGAATTAAATGGGAAATAGATGTATTATTTTTCTCCTTATCTAGTCTATTCCAAAAGATACAAACCTGACCGTGAATCTTGCTGGATATAGGTAGATAATTAGAGCATACAGAACACTTATTAACCATCGGCCCAATGTTTGTATTTTCCAAGAAAATCACTTGTTGGCCTTTCTTTGCTATGCAATCAAATTCCTTATATACTTGGTTCTCTTACTAATTATGATTCTTGACAAACCACTTACTGATAAGCTTGGCATTCTAATTTTTGGGCATTATATGTTTTCTATATCTTCCCCTCACTTTGATTGTGAGACCACTTAATTCAATAATAGGTGACATACCTTTTGAAATCCAATTTTCTTAGCAGTGCAGGGTACCTGCCCATGGCATAATAGTGCAGTTTTGCATAAGAAGCATGCATCAGGAACATGCCATGCTTCATATTTTTCCTGAACATATTATGAGTTAAATTAGTTCATGTGCATATCATAGAAATCACGTTGTTATTGAGCTGTATAATTGAAATGCTTACACTAATTGAATTTCCTTAACGCAACTGTCTTAAATAGCTGTTTCTATGCTTATCACTCTGCATTCTTCATGCATCAACTATTTCCATCCTTGATCTTGATCTCACATCGCATGAAGTTGCTTGATATCAAGAGAATAGAACCCCCAAACGAGCTCTTTGTTACTAAATAACTTGCAACACTACCCCCTTGCCTTCTATTTGTGTGTTTGTAAATTCATAAACATGGACTATATGCCCTGTAAAATAGGTTTATATTGTTCCTTGACTTTAAATTCAAGATATAAATGTTGAGCCAACCACAGGGAATTACTATCCCACTATTTTCTTCAATGAATTTTGGCTATTGCGGGATAAACTGATACCGCTAAATGACACTGTGATAGAACTGCCACTTAATTTGGAACTGGGGCTCATCAGCTTGACTAAGTGGCAATTCTTTTTGCAAATTGAGCAAGCATTTCTGGTTCAGCGTAGTTATGGTAGCATGCTTGAAGGCGAGTCTGATGAAGTTAAGGTACATTTACTGAATTATAACCGTTCTGCCTTTCAACTTTCAGTTTTCTAAATGCTAGACAAGCAATTATAATTTACCATCCAGCATAGTTTGCTCATTCTTTCTCCTTGTATATGATTATCTATTTGGTTATAATTGCTCTGAAATTAGTAAGGTTTGATACGTTTGAATACAAGTTTTCATATTAGCATGTTTGGTTCTTCCTGTTCCCTGATTTATTGAATCACCTTATCACTGTTTGTAGGCTTTATAGGTACGTGGTTAATCAAAACCTTTACTAGGTTAGGGAACTATATGAAGTGCACAAGTAGCAGGATACATAATATGGAAAAAAATTTATCTGATATTATAGGTGGAATTGTAATAAGATTTCTATTGTTCCTATCATTTTTCACAAGAAACAACAAATATCAAATATGTTACTATCATGGCCACTCCGAATAAGCTATATGCTCATTGGTGAATTGGCATGCCTGATACTTTTTCAATTATGTAAAATTTATCTTGTGGAATGAAGAAATGAACTGCTGAGATATTATCCAAAATACCATCCAAAGGTTATACCATAACCAATTTCCTTACAGAAATTGAAAAGCTGGCCATAAATGAATTTTTATTATCTACAAACTAATGAACCTATCCTTCAAAGCAAATTGAGGATATTTGGAGAAACAGTAGGTACATTATTCAAATCACTTCAATCCAACACAGTCAAAATCACAAGGAGAATTGATCAGGAAGCAAGTAGCAGCTGACACATAAGATTCAACAGAATGAATATATGGCCTTGGGCAAATGCAGCCATCAATCAAGGAGGATTTTCAATATGTCAATTCCAGTTGGGTTACATAGCAACTTTAGTAAGCATTTGGAACCTGCTTAATTGATCAAAACACGTGGGCTTATCTTCTTAGGCCACTTTCCCCCTCCTATTTTGCCTTTAGACAGACTCAATCTGCACACACAGCACTTTGTATTACTGATAGAGCATATTGGCATTTTCTTTCTTTCATCTTTCATGTGAAAATTTAGACCAGATATCACTTCTACTTTTGCAAAATTATATCTACAGGGAAAATGGCTTGAAACTCTAGCATTGTTTCAAGTCATTGGTAAAACAACTATAGTGGTCAATGCACTTGATTAATTACTATGGGTGAGAATGGTGAGGATAACCAGCAATCATTGGTAGAAGAGAGAATCCATACGCTCCATGTGTTCATTGAGAAAACAAAGGCCAGATCTTCTTAGAAGAGGACAAAGGAGAATCATTGTGTTTGGACTTTGGGATTGAACTTGCTTGCTTAGTTTTATAAAAACATTACACACTCACATATGGGTTATATAGATTATTATGCTTTATCCCCTAAAAACTTGGTTAGCTCTTATTAACTTGATCTACAAAGACTCCTTATTAGAGCCACTTCCTATAAAGTAAATCATTCCTAATCCTTAGTCTATAGTGGATCAACTCTCTTTACTCTCTTTTAATTTAAAATCTACAACTAAAATATTTTAATCTAGTTGATATTGCCATTGTTATCCAGTTAGATTACACTGTGAGAAACATATTTAAATCCTCATTATACCAAGTCTTAGGCAGTGTTTAAAATATTGTTCTGATGATGATCATAGTGTTTTGTAACAAGACATCTTGTATACTGAGTGGTGATGGTTTGAAACATAGACACATGTGGAAGATGATGAGAAGAGGAGAGGGTGTTTTCAGCTGAGAGAAGAGGAGGATGGAGGTTGCACCACTTCAGACATGCTGCCTCTCACTAATAAGATTGAAAAAAAACAAGTCTTGAGCCTAGAAGAGATCGTCCTCTGCTATCACGTTGAGTGAAAACTATATCATACTTAATGAAAAACATTATAAACCCATACATACATTCACATAAAAATCTGACACTAACGTAATGTGTAAGATATCTAGCCATTTGGAAGAAATATCTAGTTAGGTACCTTTCTCTATTTCTACATTAACTCTAGTGTTTTTGGACTTTTGTATATCTAGTCGAGCATTGCTGATGGTGCTTAAATTTATGTTTCTTACAGCGAGTATTCTTGGAAGGGAACCCATATCTATTGGCATTAACAATGATTGTATCGGTTCTACATTCTTTGTTTGATATCTTGGCCTTCAAGAATGGTATGTCAAAATTACAACACAGAGACATGTAAAATCATGCTTCCCATTTTTCTACTAGTGTGAAGATAAAGATTCACGAGTACTGCAAAATTATATATCTCTGTTTATCTTTCAGATATTCAGTTTTGGAATAAGAACAAGTCTATGGAAGGATTGTCTGCAAAATCAGTCATCTTGAATTTCATTTGCCAGCTTATTGTTTTCCTTTACCTCTTTGACAATGAAACTTCATGGATGATACTTGCTAGCTCTGGCATTGGGTGCTGCATCGAGTTTTGGAAAATCGGGAAAGCCATGCACATTGAGGTACACTCTGTTTTTCACTCTTGTTTCTTTTGGTAATTGTATATAGACAATCTAACATCACGTCAAAACTTGTGTAGTTTTGCAACAATCATTGCTTAATATATCAAATTAACACCCTAAGCAATCAATAGAAAAAATTGCATCTATCATTCAACTTATTTGCATGTGGTTCCTTAGGGCATCTCCAATGCAAGGTTTTTAGAGAGGTTTGTGAAACCAAAAACCTGAACAAAAAAGCTCGAACCATTGTGGACATGAGGTTTGGGGTTTTTAGTTCAAGAGCAATAGTGAAAACTCAAACCTGGTTTTTTCTCTCGAAATAAACAACATGAGTGGGGGTAGAAATTAATTAGCAATGAGGTTTGAGGTTTGTAGAGAGGTTTTTTGATTGTGAAAAACGTCATAGTTTTTTTGCCTTTGACGTGGCATATTGAAAACTACAAAAAAGCTCATTTAGAGCTCTAATCATTGGAGATGCCCTTATATAGCTGCATAATTGGCTTGTGCTGTTACTTTATAGAGCAGTGATTCCAGTTCTTAGAAGTATAACTTATCCAAGATCTCATGGTCAATTTTTAAATTTAGTCATCAATGTTATTATTCGATCTTTGCTTATTACCTGCATTTAGCATGAACATATGTGAATTTGAAACAGTCTGTAGTAGATCAACAAAATCAGTGACTAATTATTTACCATATTGATGATCAAACAGGGCAATAAAAAATGGGCAAATAGTTGAACTTTATTGTGTTATCATCTATCTCATCCAAAGGCTGAACCGTAAAATTTCATCCATCATTCAAACATATTTGCATGTGGTATATCGCTGCATTATTGGTTTGTGCTGTTACTTTATATATCAGAGGTTCCAACTTATCCAAGATCTTTGCTTATTACCTTCATTTAGCATGAGCATATGTGAATCTGAAACAGTCTGTAGTAGATCAACAAAATCGGTGGCTAACTATTTACCATATTGACGATCTAATAGGGCAATCAAAAATGAGCAAAAGTTGAACTTTATCGTGTTAGCATCTAACTCATCCAATAGTCAAACCTTAAAATTGTTTCCATCACACTTTTTTTTAATGAAATGAACAGATTGACAGAAGTGGCAGGATACCCATGTTGAAGCTTCGAGACCGTGAGTCGTATGCTAAGAACAAAACAAAGGAGTATGATGATCTTGCCATGAAGTATCTCTCATATGTTCTTTTCTTCCTTACAATTTGCTTCTCGATATATTCACTCATGTATGAGCAACATAAAAGCTGGTATTCTTGGATACTTTCTTCTCTCACTAGTTGTGTATACATGTTTGGTAAGTACACTGCTCCATTTTCAGTTAGAAACTAAACATGATGCATTTTTCTCGTGCTCTAATAGTATTTATCTAATGTTGCAATTACTTTCACTCTCATATAACTAATTTTCTTCTTTATTTCTTTTAATATAGTTAGCATCTTCACATTAATTTTGTACAGTTCTATGACTTTATTTTTTTACTTCATTTTTACCCATGTGTACTTTGTAACACATGCCTTTGGATCTTTATAGATTGACAGATTGATCACACATTGTTTCAGACTTCCACTTTCATTATGATGCAGTTGTGTAAATTAGTTTCATTATTTGGAATAACTTTCTTCTCCATTCATTCGAAGATATTGCTAGAAGACCATAAAGCACACATATTAAATTTAATGACTATCCGAAGTGTCAACCTAGAGGTGTCAAAATGGGCCAACGAGCTTGTGTCCGATTGTCTTGTTAAAATGGGTTGATGTCTGTTTGATTTTTTTAAAAAATAAAATAATGAAAATATAAAAAATAAGAATAGAACAAATAATAGAAATATTTTTATAATTTTCATAGATATTTTCTATTTTATTTTTTTTTATATTTTTATATTTTTAATATTATAAGTAATTAGGTCGGGTTTAGCTTGTGGGTTGTGCCCAACCTTGCCCGTGGGCTAAGCCGCCTTCACTAGGTCCAACTGTGGACTAGGTTGGGCTCGACATGACCCAAATTTTATCAGGCTATGCACGTCCCATGTCAGGCCGTGTCATAACCTAATTACTGCCTCTATGTCAACCTTATTAACAAAGATTATCCCTTAAACTTGTATAAATGAACCTAACCCAAACATAAACTTCTAATCATTAGAATACCCATGGTTTGAAATCTTGTATCGTGCCTGCGGCACAGTTGAAATGTATACCGAAACTCAAAACTACGTGAAGTTACTCGGGTAATATGATTCCTCACTAGTGTGACCAAGTAAATGCAAAAATTGTATAGCATTTGTTTTATAGAAAAGTGGTAATATGGGGAATCCACATGAAATAAGTCTTATGATTCAAAAAAACATTATTTCTATTGTTAGTCTGCTGGTCACCAACTCCATCTTGACTGATAAATTGCCTGGTTTTTCTGCTTCGTTATCTTTTGTGACCGTATCAGATGGCCTGATTTGTTAGATACGACATTTTGTTGTTAAAATTTAGTCATATAGACAAAAAGAGGAAGAAAAAAAAACTTAGTGAAAAACTGAAGAATTGTTGACTTGGTAGAAAATGGAATATTGAAGAATGAGTCAGAGCACAAAAAGTCACAAGGTTGCAACATTTGTTCAGAATACGTCACACTTTCTCTGGATAGGATTGTTCTCTTGAAAATAAAGTATTTGTTTCTCTTTGGTTTCTAGTTTGTTTTATGGTGGATAACACTTGATGGGAAGGAGGGGGCAATGTATTTTTTGCATTACCTTTGAAGAGAGGCCCGAGTGGTGGTAAGTTGCTACTAGGAAATTGTTTTGAAGCAGGATCTTTGACCCCTTGGTGATGAGTTTATTCCTTGGGGTAGTCTTCTTCTGCTTTTTTTTAATCTTTGCATCCCCTAGATTCTACGGTAGCACTAAGTCGTTGCCATATATGATCTGATACTAATCCACAATCTGCCGGAATTTTATCTGTCAAGATGATTTGAGTTGATAATTTCAAGTTGTCGGCCTGGCTAAATAGGCCGATCGCCAACTCGTCTGGAGCTACCCAAGTCCGAATGGGAGAGGGAATTTGCCGAGTCGCCAATTTGCCAAGTTACCGAGTCGGCGAGTGCTCCGCGCACCGAGTCGATGAAGTGAATGCCCAAGGCTCAAGACGGACGCTGAACAAACCCGGAGTCCGAGTCTGAGTTGCGTGAGCATCGCCTGAGGAATAAAGACGTCGAGTCCTGCAGCGAGACAGTCTCTTTAAAACAAATTCGTCCCCTCCGGCGGTACTAAGAGGTCACGCTTGGACGTCTATTTCTTAGGATAAAACGGTGAGACCATGACACAACCTAACACAGATTGAAATAGCAAACTGAACGTATACCTAAACGCTATCACGGTATCTATCGATCGAAGAATTGTACGATAGTATAAAGAGGAAGGAGGAGATTAAAAAGAAGAGACTGTTCTTCTCTCTTGGCTTTCTTTTCTTCTGTATGAAGAAAGAAAGCTTCACAAGCTCTTTCTTGCTCAAGCTCTTTTCCTTTCTCTACAGGAGGAAGTGCCTTACTCTCAATCAACCTTTCCTTTTAAGGAACGTCCATGTTTTGCATGCAAGTCATGCGACAGTTGCATGAAAACAATGTGACATGTGGCATGCAAGTCATTGCATGCACACACGTGGGTTTGCGCATGCAAACCAAGTCGCACTTGAGCATGCATTGCATTGCATGCTTTGCATGTGGCGTTCACGGCCGTGCAACTTCGATTCGAAAGGAAAAGAGAATTGTGGTAAATACATTCATGTGAACACATTGTATCTCGACCGCGGTCTGTTTCGTGCAATAGAGTTCACACAAAAATCTTTGGATTGGTGTAATCCAGACCTTGGATTCACACTTCCTCTGTACTTGATACCAGTCTTAATATCACAACTTCCGATGTGGGACTATAACCCCCAAGTCGTTTCCATTCACCATTTTTCAACAAAGGAACCTCTTAAGATGCATACCGTGGAATGCTCGTCCCTGAGGTTTGATCTCAGAGACCAAAATTTCCAACCATTCAGACTAGCCTTCAGGCTTAGATTAGTTCAACCAATAGTAGGAATTAAATTAAAGCAGGAGTGACAATTTAATTTTAGCTCCATTCGACTGTATCAAATGTAACATTAGAAGGAATTTCTTGTCTGATTGCCAGTTCAGATATATGATGGTCTTTTGTTCAGTCAGGCTTGATCATTGTTTGTAACTTTCTATACAGTTTTTTTTTTCCGGCTCACATTAGACTGTTCTCTTGGGAACTTGTAGGCCATAATGATACTGTTTTTGTGATGATATAGTTGATTAATAGTTTTTTTATTAAGATTTTCTCGCTTTCAGGGTTTATTATGATGTGCCCACAGCTTTTTATTAACTATAAGCTCCAATCTGTGGCTCATCTCCCTTGGCGTCAAATGACCTACAAATTCCTCAATACTATCATTGATGATCTTTTTGCATTCGTCATCAAAATGCCAATGCTGCATCGTCTATCTGTTTTCCGAGATGGTGCGTTCTCCTTGGAACTTTCCTATAATATTTTCCATTACTGTGATTTGGTTCTGCTACTGCTACCATCGTACTTGGATTTTTTTTATTTTTTCATTGAGCTCTTTTGTGGTGGCTTTGCAGATATTATTTTCCTCATTTACCTGTATCAGAGATGGATGTACCCTGTGGATAAGAAACGCCTTAATGAATTTGGCTTTGGTGGTGAAGATGAAACCCAGAGCTTAACTTCTAGTGGCGCTGCGACTGCTCAGGATGATGAAGATGAAGTGTCTGAAGGCAACAAAAAGACAAACTAAACGTTGTTCCCTTTTACCATTAAGATTCAATGCTGATACACCTGCTTTACAGGTTAAATGATACTTCCTTCCGTCACTGGCTTATTACTAGCAATAGTTCCAGGTTTAGGTTTGTTGAACTTTAAGAAATAATGCATTGATCCACTACTTGAGTTATTAGTTTATGGGACTTTTTTTTTTGAGCCTTTTCCTCATTAGTAGGCATCTTTGTGTTAATGAAGCTAATATAGTTATGGGGTTGCAACTTAAGTTCGTGCAGTTCCAGGTTGTCCTCGTTAGTAGGCATCTTTGAGTTTTTTCCAGGTTTTGAAGCTAATATAGTTTGTGTTAGTAGGCAAGACTGTCTGCGATTGTGGGCTTGACTCCCTTTCTTGGTTGGAAAGTGAAGTTTGTGCAGTACAAGATTGCTTCACACTTGCCTATCCAAACGAGTTCTGTTTACAAATCTGGTTGTCGAACTTGCATGACTACTGAAGGAATTTGGGTTGAGCTGCAGTTCATACGTTCCAACTTGCACGCTGGGCAATGATAAGCATCATTAATCTCTCGAGAAGGATTTTGGGCTAAGCTGCAGCTCGTCCTGCTGCATCATTAATTTCTTTCAAGTCTTTCTGTTCCTTGTCTCTGGCATTTGTTTTGATCGATGGAACACCAATTTGTTTCTTGTTTTGTTTGCTGTCAAAGTGTGGATCATTAAGCCTCTTATTTATTAGATTTTTGGTTCTAGAAAAAGTATTTTCGGTGGAAAAATAAACGTGGCAAAACTAGTATGAAATGACCTTCACACTCTTGTAAATTACTAATAGAATTACTCGTTCGCCACATGGGGCAAATACATTGTGGTCATACTAGTAAGTTACTCAATATAGGAGCATAAATTAAGGTTCATAATATTCTTTGGGCGTAGCGTAGATTTGCAGAATAAATTAAGATTCATAATACTCCGGACTTGAACCATCATAGAGCTAATTTTTCTTGCGTGTTAATTCTCTCCTTTTTATGAAAAATAATTTGAAAATATTTACATTTCAGTTATATGAAAGTTATTTTGATATTTCTATTAAAAATTGTTTTAAAATTTTAAAATATTATTATTAATTTATAAATAAAAGGACCATGCCGGACCAGGCAGAGCCCGATTCGGGCCCTGCCCGCAGGGCAGCCCGTTTTACACTGGCTAAATACGTAATTTACTAAAGCTCCATATTTGTAGCGAACATATAAAACATCTGTCTCCCTAACGAGTAGGCGCTGGTGACCTTACTACCGATTCGCGTTCGATTCCTTTCGGCTTTCGTCGGATTGGAACCCGATTTTGGGGAAAAACCCTAGCCGGGATCCAAGGGCTTCCTGGCGTTCCAATCGATCCCTTGGGAGGATTACCGCAGCGGGAACAACGAGATCTTGGAGCGGGAGTCTCAATTTTCAGTCGAATTGGAGGGTTTTCTAGGATCGAGCACATGAAGGAACCTACGGACCGGATGAAGATCGTGGTTCGGCGCTTGCCGCCGTCCATGTCGCAGACGACGCTGGTGGAGCAGATCGACAGCAGGTTCGCAGGTCGCTACGATTGGTTCTGCTTTCGCCCCGGGAAAAACAGGTAAGGGAACTTTATCATGCTTTTTTAAAAAAAAAAAAATTAAAAACGTTTTTTTGGGTTCCCGTTGGACGAAGTTGGGTTGGTCTTTGCTGTTATGGAAGTCGTGAGTTCGATAGGGTTTTGTGGGGAGCATTTAACGCCATAATCCAACGTGGGGATCGTGGTTAGGGTGCAGGCGGCATCGGGGTTGGACTGCGTGTCACAGAGGAATTCATTTAGTCTTAATTTCGTGGCCATTGTTCTGGCACTATGTTGAAGTTATATACGGATCTAGATCTAGTTGCACTGGAACAAATTGGTTTTGATATTCATGTCTGTATCTTTTTTTTTGTAAAAATTCAATTGCCTTATAACTTTTGTCGTTTGAATTTGCAAATTTGAAGTATTTTGTTGCTTATATTTTATTCTTCTCTTTCCTTTTCATTCATACAGCTGAATTAATTTAGTTAATGCACTAGTTTTTTTATTTTTTCTATTAAAATTTCAGTAGGATAATGCTAATGTTTTTGCAATAAACCTGTTTTTGTATTTTTCACTTAATTTACCTATAAAACTACTTCTTACAATTTTTTGGGTTCTAAATTTAGTGGATGACCTGATTTAATTTGATAAATGGTTGGGTAAAATTTATTATTCATATAAAAATACAAAAAAACAACAACAAAATATTGTTCAAGCACATTGTGCTTTTTCAGTTAGTGCTAAATGGCATACATCATGTTTCAAAATCTCATCACCAAGTGCAATCTCTCTCTATTCTCAAATTCTTATTATCATTCTAATATATCACTACCACCTATTCGCACAATGTGATGAAATGGTTGAGGCCATCTTGAATAGGCTCCATCCATGTGGCTCCTTCCATCAAGGCCTGCTATATGTGCAATGCAATGATAATATTATCTGAAAATTGAAATTGAGGGAGATCTGAATGAATGAGGTAAAAAACCAAATTAAATCAGTTGAATGGTTAGCATTTAATCCCAAGCCCTCCCCTGCATGAGCTTGCTTCAGGCAATGCCATGCTTGTATTCTTGTAGGGATATGATGAACATTTTTAATCTGAACCATACAACCATGAAAAAATGGACAAAATTAATAGTTTGAGAAGTTGAGAGTTGTTACTCATTTGACATTTCTTCACCCCAAGGGCAGAGCCGCTACAATTTTGATTATAATTTGCAAATTTAGTTTCATGAGGATGGATTAATCAGCTCTTATGTTCTCAGCTGGTTGTAATATTTTATCCTACCCATGGTTGATAAACTTGAATGTGTATTTTGAAATTGCAATGGTGACAAGAGAGTTGGAACTTAACCATATCTGTCTTTGTTGTTAAATGCCAATTTGTTATTCCTTTTGGAATACAACTTGTCTCAAGTTCCCACCAATTTTCCAAAACATGGGACTGGATGTCTTGATAAAGGTTTTAAAATACATTTTCAGGCAGTTGACTCACTGCATAGTGCATATGAGCTAGGCAAGGGCATACTTTGTGGGATATATGTTGGTCATTTTTATCCATTGAAATTGTGGCCAGTTCATAATTGCACATAGGAGCAAATATGCATAAATAACACATAATTTGGCAATGTAGAATGTCATAGTTACCAGTAGCATACGTATAATTTATATCTAAAATGTTTATCATTTTTAAACAAATGTTAACAGTTACAAGGTGTTCTACCACATTAAAACTTTATTTAGATTTTAACAATCACAAGAATTAGTCTTTTCTAGCCGAAAGAAATGATCACAAAAGTTATTGCTAAGTTTTGATCATCAAATAAACTTAACTAGTGTTTGTTTCTTTCCAGCACATAAAACGCCCACCTGGCCCACCAAGGCTTCTGTCTAGTCATTGAAATTGTGGCTGAGTGTTGGGACAAACATGGCTTGATGATGATTGGAAGGATTGTTCTTCCATGATTTTCAATTTATGACATCTTCATGAATGCAAATCTTAGATACATAAAAGCAATATACAACTGTTTTACTTATGGAAATAATGAGATATTTCATCTACCTATAGGAAAATGTTAAATACTTAAACACAATATAGAAATGCATTAAAACTGAAAGGCTATTTTTTAAAATTATTTAAATGATAAAATAATTCATCCACATATTGAAGTTATAAAAAAAATTGTATAGTTGACATACTTTAAAGCTTTAGGCAAATAATATTATGAAATGTTTAATTATTATACAAATTAGCACAATTATCACAACTAAGATTGTATGTAAAACATTTATTTGCAATTCAAAATAAAATTAGCATAAAGCTAAAAATAAGCTTGTTTTACTTTTAGTAATATTGTGAGGTTTTTTCTTTAAAAATATCTTATATTATGATAATATTCTTTTCCATTATTTACTTCAAGTCATTTTTTACCTGATTCCAAGCCTTTCGTGTGACTGTAATGTTTATGACATGTTCATGAATTTTCACCTATCATTTGGTGGTAAATGTTTATATCTCAATATATGAACAATTCTGTACATCCCTTGTCAATGTTGATTGTTGGTGTCTGTGAATACCTTTTTCCTTGAATCTTTTGATGTCTCCTCTCTTTCCCTCGCTTGGACTATTTTTAGGCCAAAGTTGATTCATTTGTACTTTGTAGCACTTAGTTGAAGAATATACTAGTATGTATTTTTTTAATATAAATTATGAAATTATCCTTTTTATGGTCATGTTTTATTCTTGTGAATATTACCATGATAAACTAACTTTCTGTCTCTTTTGTTTGATAAGTTCCTACTTTAAGTTTGTGGAAGATCCTACTTTTAGTTTGTGGATTTAGCTTTAATATCCAAATTTGCTGAATTTCTGCAGCCAAAAGGACCAAAGGCATTCTCGAGCATACATTAACTTTAGAAAACCAGAAGATGTGGTTGAATTTGCTGAGTATTTTGATGGGCACATATTCGTCAATGAGAAGGGTATTTAACTTCATTTCATTTTCTCTGCTTTTCTCTGTTTGACCTACTCTGTTGTTACATCTTCCCTAATAATTAACTTGTAAGATTTCCTCTATATAATTAAGTCCATTTGGTTGCAACAAACCATTAAAACTCCATTGCTTTCAAGGTGTGTTTTTGCATGATGTGCTCTTGAAATATTTCATGCCAGGTGCTCAGTATAAGGCTCTTGTAGAGTATGCACCATCTCAACAAATTCCAAAGCTATGGTTAAAGAAAGATGGCCGTGAAGGGACCATATCTAAGGGTAATCTATTTTCAATTTTGGTGCATATTGTCAAACTTTATTAGATTTGTGCTGGGCAAGGACCTTGCCATTCTTACTAATTAGCTGTTTTTCCTGTGAACTTCCAGATCCTGAATACATTGAGTTTATTGAACTTGTTTCAAAGCCAGTAGAACATCTTCCTAGTGCAGAAATTCAGTTAGAGAGGAAAGAAGCTGAAAGAGCTGGTCAGTGGCTAAATGTAGCTGCAATCGCTACCATCTTAGTTAGATAGTGCTGAGAAGTTGTGGTCCAAATCATGTTGCTTAACTAAGAGAAAATCTTTTTTTTATATATATATTCCATCTGTTTCTTTTACATAGGTGCTACAAAGGACGCACCCATAGTAACGCCATTAATGGATTTTGTTCGACGAAAAAGAGCAGCTAAAAATGGTTCTCAGGTATCATATTATCTCCAAAGTCACTAATTTATGTTGTACCAAGTTTATGGTGTTTAATGTAGCCATCTGTCGTTGTCATTCAGCTTTTAAACTCGTCAGGTAAACTTCAGAATTCATGTCATGGGCAACCTTTTTAGATTCTGGGGCTGCCTATTACCCTTGGCAAGATGACTGGACATTTGTATTGTGAGGCTGATTAGCCATTTAGACACTTCGTGATGCTGCTTTCTGAGTGGCATAAGCTTGACGGTTGGGTTCTCTATGGTTAATGGGAATTATTATTTTATGAATGTGAATATAACAATGATTTCTATTATGAAACATATCAAAGGAATCTATTTATTATGCTTATTTATTAACAAATTGATCAAGAAATCATTTTGCCCACTTCAATAAATCCTGATGCTGCAAATCTATTCTATTACTTTTAAGATGCTTTTCAATAAATATTGAATTAGGTTTCCTTTCGTATACACTCTTATAGTTCTGTTATTTGGATACATATAATTGTTTGGATTTCAAACCGACCACACATTTTTTTTTTGCTGCTTTTGGTATAATATTTTACAAGTTCCAATATTATTTCCGCAGAAATTATCTGGTAGTGGTAAAGTTAGTAAACGGACTTCGGGAGTTTCTGCTAGCACTTCAAATTCCTCTGCAAAAAGAGGTTCTGAGAGGCGTAAAGCTGCAACTTCAACTGTATGCATTCTTTATTTGTGTCTTCTTTTTCAGTCTGAACTAATTTTATGTCCTTCAAGTTCTGGGGCATGAATGTGAGGCATTTTGTTTCTGGTTACTTTGCTTGTTCAGTACAGGAACCTGGTCCTTGATGTCATTAGCATTACACTTGTACCCAAATTATCAAGTACCTTAGTATGGTTGGTCATGGTCTCTATGGAGTTTGGTTAAATGACCAACATTTATAGAAGCACCAATATGGAAAGCCATGATATATTATCTGAAAAAATTGCTATTCAAGAGAAAAAGTAGACCTGAGGTACCTACTTAGCTTCCTAGGCATGATCTAGGTCTTCAAGATTGGCTGGACCTGGTAACAGGCTGGAAGATTGACTGAATGGTTGGGTTGTGTGATTTTTTTTTTGTCATCTTGGAAGAGAGTGTGTTGAATGGAGGAGAAGGTCAAAATTTTCCCCTCTACATTTGGATGCCCTTTTTAGAGAAGCTCTTCAAATAAAAGTGTGGCAATAATTTATCTCATCATATTCGATGTGATCCTCGGTGATGAATAGGTACTCTAGTTGGTTATGCTGACTTGGTTAGCAATGTTTCTTTCTCCTGCATCATTTGAAAGTCATTGTCAGACAAATAAGACATGTCATAGTCTGGCTTCTTGAACTTTTTTGTAAAGTAACCATATGTCATTCTGTTACTTTTGATTATGCAACTTAAGAATTCTATCATACTTGACCATTCAGCATGTGATGGTAGAAAAGTCAGTCTTGATTCTATTATATCTTTTATCCAACACTGCATTAGTGTATGTTTTAATGTCTGCTTTATACCTAATGCTCTCTTTCTGCAACATGAACATTTTTCTTTATTGCTTGTTTGGTGGTCTTCTTTCTTTTTGTTTTGCATTTATTTTTATACTTGCAAAAATTGCTTCTGAACATCCATCAATATCCTTAATCTGGCCTATGATCATTTTCTATTTAATCATTTCTCAAGTCTTTTATACTCTTTGCAGTATGTACTAAGGGATAGCATGAAAAAAGGAGGCCTTAAAGACAAAGCAACATACATTTTGATGCCAAGGAAGAAAGACCACGTGTCTGCCATGGATAAATCTGTTTCTGCACCCTCTACTATTGACAAGGAAGCAGTAGAAGATGAATTTGGTATGCTATGTTCAATTCTGATTATGTGAACATCCTCTTTTGATGATTTTTGGTTGGCTGCTCTAAGTCCTCTGCTGTTAATTATGGGGTCCAGAAATCCAACAGTCTGTTGTCCGACCATTAGTTTTAATGGCTGAATAGTCTTGGGCATTTCAATCTTTTGTGAATATTTTCCACACGTGTACACACAGTGTATGTTGTTTGAAGTATCATTGCCTAATCTTTTTTCGTATTTTAGTTCCTGATGTATTTCCTTGTGGACGGATTTTGATATAATTGATTGATTATTTTTAGCTTTTACTGATCCATAGTTGAAACTTTGAATTTATAAATTGCATGTTCCACTATTGTTATAGATAGAATTTATAGACTGAAAGTTTGCTTGGGATAAGGATCCTATTGTTGGGTTGATTGTCCTATATATTGTTGTTTTAATTGTGGCGAGGAGGTGGGTAGCTTGAATTATCTGCTTTTTAGATGTAGTCATGAACAAGAAATTTGGGGTTTTATTGAAAAGGATAAGAAGGGGATGGAAGTTTGAACTTCTGGATGTTTGATGGAAGGGACTATGGTTTGACCAAGAGGGATCTGTGGGGTAGTCTCTCTGATGGAGGGCTTTTATTGATATTGGATTTTAGCATAATATATGGAAGAATTCTATTTTTCTTATAAGAATTTTATATCCATCTATTTTGGCTAGTCAAGTTTTTCTTTGCTTATTATTCATATGCTAAGGTTTAGTTCTTGCATCAAAAAGTCAGCCTTATGTTCCATCTTTTTTATGATAGCACTAGATGAACTAGTCAAACCATATTTAACGTAAACTTTTATTTTTCTTGGTGTATTATATTTATTGACGAAATTATCTAAATGAGTTTAATTAGATTAAATTTAAAGATTGATTTATGAAGAAAAATATTTTAGAAACTAAAGGCTTTAGATTAGAAAGTAAAATAAAAATTGAATATATTGATATGTAGGCTTAGTAATTAGAAAAGAATCGATGACATGAAATGGTAGTCTTGTGTGCTTGTTGTGTGCCTCGTTGACTAAAAGGAAATTTTAAAGATTTATAAAATATGTTGGGTTTAGATTATAAAGGCTTTATAGATCGGAGTGTTGGATGGTGAGGAGCATATATAAGCGTTAAATATGTTGGGTTGCATATGTTAAGTTACTGGAAAGGATAAGATAAAAATACTAATATATAAGAACAATTATGTATAACATCAATAAATGTAGAATAAGGGAAAATATATTTAAATGATGTGATCATGTCCACATAAAACCAATAGAATATATGTGGAATCGCTATGTTTTTATAGAGTAATGCAATTTTCACCTCTCAACTAGTAGAATAATTTTTCCTCTCAATTGCTTCATATATCTAAGTACTTTAAATAGAACATTCCCGATGTAAACAATTCTAACATTTGTAACACACACATGTATTATATACTATTTGTAAAAGTGAAGTATGAGTTGGCTTTTATTCTCTTAATCAGCAATTGAATTATTGGAGTTCCTGTATGCCCAGGAATTGAATCTGGAAAAAGCAGAATTGTGCTCTTGAAAGGGAAGGAGAGAGAATCTTCTGATGTAAGCAACTGATGATGTGTGATTTCTGTATTCTTCATCATTGTTTTATCATAGGTCATAACAATTTCTTGGTACTTTGGCCAGGCTTCTAGAGTTTGGGCACAACACCAGATTGTAACATCTTCAGTCAAAGGTTCACCTATTTCAACATCTAGAAAGAACCAAGCGAGTGGAAGGATTATTAAAAGCATACTTACAAAGGAAGGTTGTACAGATCTGTCACATATACATACGACCCATAATGAACAGCAAATGCAGGTGGTAAATGGAGAGGACAAGCATTCATCTCGACCTCCCTGTGCAAGCTTGAATTCCAAAGATTACATGCCACGTATTTCACCACTTGTATCTGCTTCTGATGATGATAAAAAATATGTAGATGATAAAGCTGCTGTAAACAACAAACATGGTTCTGTATTAGCCAGTGAAAAGCATGAAAGGCGAACTAGGAATAGAGACAGACCTGATTGTGGTGTTTGGGCTCCTCTTCGTCGTCCAGATAGATCTCAATCTAATGATGGAATGCTTACTGAAGCAGCCCAACAGTCAGCAAATTCTTTAGAAAGCTTATCCTTATCTCAACAGCCCTTTGGGAAAGTTAGGGAGGATGAGATGGCTATTCAGACCCGCAATGGGCGTAGCAATAATTTGCCTGCTGCCTATGAAACATCATTGGGTTATGGAGAAAGAAAACCAGATCTTTCTTATGGAAGTAGAAGTGAAAACATCAAGGCTCACAGAAGCGGACGAGTTGATTATTCTGGAGCTGAAAATGGTGAAGCCCTGTTATATTTGTGTACCGACTGTATAGTGTTTTCTTCCTTTAGTTTGCATAATTGATGATTGTGAATTATTCAGGCTCTCATAGACATGTTGGCCGTCGTGGATCAACGCGTAGTCTGAAGGATGTGGATAACTCTTTTAATGCTTCAGAAGGAAAGAATTCTAAGAGAGGTCCTACCGTCTATAATTCTCACGAGGTGAAATATCATTAATTAATGAATATCAGCCAGTGAGATTTTACAATGTTATACTTAATCTTGGTAAATTATGTGCAGCGACAAGTATGGGTTCAGAAATCTGGCTCGGCTTCGTGAATTTTGTACTGAATGGTAAGTGTTTATATATTTAGTTTGATTCTGAGAGTCAACAATTCAGTGAAAACTTCACTATTAGAGAGCCATTGTTATAAATATGTAAATAGTTGCATCCTTTGTTAGTAGGTTCATATATGTTTCAAGATTGTAATTCTAGTATCTTTCCTTAATACATACCGCTAACAGAGCAGCGCATTCTTTGCCTGCAACCTTGATCTGCTACATAGTTAATTGCAACATCCCTACGCCTATTTTTACATAACTGCTCATCTTTGCTTTCTTGTATTAGGTCTTCCTTTGTGTATGATCTACTTAACAGCAGGATATATACGATGCTGCAGTTTATCCAATTGTTGCAAATGTTCTGTTTGGAGCTCATTGTTATGAGTTTTTGATTATGTAAAGTGCACGTTGGCAGCGCTTCTCTGGGCAAATGCTGCTTGAAGTTTGCTATTACCAAATTGGTCCACAAGTACAGCTATAACTTGTCAGTAACAAAAAGCATGAGTTAAACCGCCTGGAAGGTGAAATAAATTTGCTAATGGTCTGCAATTTGCTGTGAATATGATTTATTTGAAGCTTAAGTTTGCAAAAGGATGGTGTTTGCGGTTTTTGGCAGACCTCCAGCAGAACTCTAGTATTTTATGCATGACAGTGAGGGGACTATCCTGGGCAATTATTCTTGGTGGGAAAAAAAAATGTAAATAATGCTTGAGGGGGTATGCTGGTTTTGCTTTCTAGCCATTGTTTATAGGTTCGAGATGCGTGTATGACCATTATGTTTCTGTGAACTCATTTTGGAGAGTACTTTGTGTAATGGTAGGAACTAGTTTTCTTGACAAATATAAGTTTGTCATTAGTGTTTTTACAGTGGGTAGTGGAGAAGTGCCTCCATTGACGTTTGTGAATGATATTGATGGTCTGTACTACATCCATTAAAGTTGCTAATGACTGGTTTATAGAAATGCACCTTTTATGCCTTCATGTTCTTGTTTCCCTTGCAAAAGATTGGTTGTCGGCCAAAGCTTCATGTTCTTGGTTATACATCACTTATCTTTATATTGATCAAAAGTTTCATATTATTCACATTGGATTTGCTTGGCTTTCAGAGTGCTTATATATATAGGATTGATTTTAGTGTATATATAATATTATGATCCCAAAAACTTGATCCTTTTGAATCATTGCCAGCTGAAATTTCTTAGCTTGTGAATTGGAGAGCAATCTCGAACCACTTGGAGAACTTGAGTTCTTGGATCTGTTGAGTAACACCAAGTAGAACAAGAAGAGTTGTCTGAACAGCTGACTCGATTGAAGTAGTTCAGAAAAGAAAGGGGTCAGGCTGTTGCATCATCCGACACAGGCTCAAAGATCTATCAAAACACCCGGCTTTGACTGCAAATGGTGCGACGCGACTCCGTCCTCGTAAATGGATCAGGCTATAGATCAGCTTACTAATGGTTCTGCTAAAGCATTAGTTCAAAGAACAAAAAAGATAACATCAATGAATCAAAAGCTGTAGCTTTGTTGATGTAGAAGGAACCAGTACATTGGTGATGCAGTGCTCTTCTGATACATACAGACAAGTGATGAAGAGAGAGCTAAGGAAAATCAAAGGAAGGATGATGATGAGAAGGCCAAGGGACACCTTCCCTTGGGCATGGCAAAGGTGCTGGTTGAGCAAGGAATGTTGGATATAGCTGCCCTGGCATCAGCACTGAGAAATCCACTGCAATGCTACTTGCTTCCTGCAACATCCTAAATCGGTTTTATGATCTTCGTAACAAATCGAATGGGGTGAAATTTACTTGTTTCATGAACTGAATTGCTAAAAGCAAGAAGCATTGATCTAGAAACCATTTCAGCAATTAATGTTGAACTCAACTTACACTCTGTGAATTCTTGTTCTTCTTTGCCCGAGTCTGATCTGCCTCTTGTCGCACTCTGATGGCATCGTCGAGAGGAGATGACGCGTGGGAAGCCCTTGATCTGAACAGGTGCTCAAAGATTGCCATGATGAGGAACATCGAAATCAAGATAGCAGTGGCAAGAAATCCAAAGGATAGAGAATTCATGGATGATCCATAGTTCCTGAATGGAGCAGCATTCTTGTCACTTGTTCCTGATCCAGTTGCAGAATTCTCAATCCAAATCTTTGGTTTTTGATCACCAAGTCCATTCATTTTCCTCCAAAAAAGAAAAAAAACTTTCTTCAACTCTGCAACTGCTTCAAGCTGCTCAAATTCAATATATAAAGAAGCATGTTTTGACAAACAGAAAAAAAAAGAAAAAAGAAATGGAAAATGAAATGATTGCTGGCCTTGGATTTCAGTGAAGGTTCATTGAAGCCTTCGCGAGGAGGATTTTGCGAAACAATTGCTTGCGATGTGTCTTCTTGTCGGCTTTGCAGTGGCTTAACAATCAAGGAAGGAATAATGGAAGGTCGAGCTCTCAAAGATTGTGTCGATGAAGGTCAAGAAAAGAATGCCCAACAATTACGAATCTTGAAGGCTTTTGCTACTTCAGTGAGCTTTATACTTTCTGAATAAGTTCACAAAGCTTTCATTAGCATCACAAGCTCAAAGGATGGCCATTCAGTTGAAATGAAACTGAATCAAACACAAAATATATATAGTTAAAAACTAATATCTTCAGATTGGTTTAGTTCTATTTAGATTTTTAATTTGAGTCCAATAATGGACACACCTAAGTTCGATTTCAATAGTGACACTAGCACAATTGCTTACAGGCACTATGAAGAAAACAAATTCTCAACAAAGCATAAACTAAGGTCTCCTCATAATCTTGTATTGTTGGACACCACTAAGTGAACAAAAAAAGCTGCTAAAGCAATGGTTTGGTGTTTATTTAAAGAGAGCAAAAGGCTGCAAAGGAAGGCAAAGTGTAATGGCTAAACCGCATTTGAATGCTGTAAAGTAACAACTAAAACTTAAGAAAGTAAATTATTTAAGTGGATGCCCGAAAGGATTCATCTGTTTATCAATACATGAACCAAAACATTGATGTCCAGTGGTGAAACCCAATGGTCGATTTTTCTTTCTTCGATTTCTTTTTGGGCACATGCAAGCAAAGAAAAGGAAAAGGAATTGCAACTTTGCTTGAAAGAAAAAACATATGATGCAAAGAGTGCTCTTGCTAAAAGAAGAGGTGACAAGGAGCAACATAGCTTTAGTAGCTAGGTTCTGATGAGCCTTATGGGTCCATGCCATGAGGATGTTCGCTTGAGGAAGCGACTAATTAAAGCCTAAACGACCTATAAATATGCATTTGCAAAGTGAATGAAAGGAAGAATGGCATGGTTTAGACATAAATGATTGACATGGAGAAGAGATTTTAGACTTATAACACCAAGGAGATGGTTCTAAATGATATGCAAACATTGGCATGCTAATTTAAGAACCATTTTCTCAAGGCCTATAAGATTTGGTGAAGCAATCATCTATGAAGTTCATTCTTAAATGAAAGTGTCCCAAAAGATTAGATATTAGGATGTTTATGATGTGATCGATAATAATGTAAATGCTTAGGATACAATTTTTTTTGCTAGTGCACAAAACTCAAATGTTCTTACTTGACTATTCATATCCAATTCAATGGAAAAACAATAGAAATAAATATTTCAAGAATAACGAAAGAATTTCATAGTGTGGGCCAAAAATAGCAAAGAATCACTGTGGCCTTCCATATTTATGAGTCAAAAAGAGGGTGATAAAAATCTAAAGCTAGCATAGTCATAATTTATTTGCTAAAAAAAGAGTATCTTGCTTTTCTCTTCTCCCTTTATTTTTACACATTGACTTCATTAGTTTTTCTCATAGCAACTCAAATGATTCATTATCCAATAAATCATTCATCAGTCAATGAAAATCTAGAGTCAACTAATACAAAGAGTCTTAAGAATTAAATATAATCACATGAAAGGATAGAATGATATTAAAAATCTCATTCGCATTGTTTTTGTACATAATCATCTAAAAGATAATCCTTGATCCCCTCAAAGAATTATATGCAATTTACTAGTATCTAAAAATAAAAGATTTTTAAGTAGCATCTAACCTATAATTTGATAACATCTATTTGACATGTATAATATAATTTAATACATCTATAATTTTATGCTTGAACTAAAATATTATTTTGCCTCTCGATTTTACCTTTTATATTTTAATCGCTAATGATATATTCTATTTATGGGTGAAATTCTCAATCAAATTTTAAGTGATCAAAATTTTTTATTTTTGAAGAATATATCAAAAAAAAAATCTAATTGAATTGTCACAAATGTGAAAAAATGATTTATACTTAGTTTATACTTAAAAAAAAAACTTAGTCATAATATAAATTACATTTTGATTCAAACTTCATATCATCACTTATCTTTATCTATATCCTTTTCAAAAAATTCTTTAGGATTCTAAAATTCATCAATACAACATCTAAAATTTTCAAACATTTATCATTTTACCCCAATAATTATCAGGAGAACACGATATTAATGGACGGGAGTACACACCTCATGATCATTTTGAAAAATAAATAAATCGCACGGGTAAAAGTAAAATTATTTTTATTATTATTATATTTTAAGTTTTTAAAAAATATCCATTGAACATGGTTCAGCTTTCCAACATGAGCATGTAAAATATAAAAACAAAAAAAAAGTGAAAGAATTATTGTGTCACCTAAAGTCCAAATAAACGACATAAATTAGGAAAGCAAAACAACATCATTAGCCTTGTCTCCAAATGATGGCATGCATCCTGAAATTATAGAAAATTAGAGGAGTCAATTGCATGCCCAGCCTGTGCAAATTTATAAAAAAGGACAGAAAATTTAAAGGCAAAGAATAATACATCATCGTCCATTCATACAACCTCAAATAATTACCTATTTTACAGGGAGGTCCTTATGCACCCCCGCAATTTAGTTATTCGGTCCTAGAAAGTATCAGAATTACAACTAGGTCAAAAGATACGGCGGCGACTGGTGGCTGCAGCTCTCCGGCAGGCGGTGGGGGAACTCCGACAGCATCTGCACTACCTCCCTCATCGTCGGCCGCTCCACGCTGTTCTCCTGCACGCACATCATCGCCACGAAGAAGACGTGCGCGACCTCGTCGGCCGGCGCCGTCCCCGCGCAGAGTCGAGGGTCGACGATCGCCGCCACGCCGTCCCGGCTTCCCCCCGTCGCGAACTTCGCCCACTGCACGATGTCGACGCCGTCGCCGAAGTCGCCCACCGGCCGCCGACCGGTGACGAGCTCGAGCAGCACCACACCGAAGCTGTACACGTCGGATTTCTCGTCGACTTTGAGCGTATACGCGTACTCTGCTCAGAAGAAACAATGAGTATATTATTCCCCATCAAATCTAATCAAAGAAACAGAGGATCGAGGGCACATCATGGGAAGAATCTTTGTTTTGCCATCCAAAAACTCAACAGGATCTGGTCGGGTAACAATTCCTAGGAATTAATTAATGAATTAAGTAAAAGAAAAACCCATCACAGTTCAGCAGGATCAAGAAATCTATCAGAGCAAATGTTTGACTGAGAACAGAGCAGTGAGTGATCGTCACTTTGGGAACGGCGCTGTTACACAGGCCGATGCCGCGGACTGAATAACTTGACCGAAACTCCTCCCACGCCGCGGCATGCATGCATGCATGCAGTCGCCGCAGTGTCACGTCCCTGTTCGTGCTTCACCCTCGTTGGGATTCATAAGCTGGATGGGAATTAAATTCCATTGATTTGGTGGAATAGTTGTGAAGTCAAATTGGACCACGAATGATTGAACTTTGTCATTCAATTCTTCGTCAGATCAATGAATTCGTTTGTTCTATCGTATACTATGGAAGGTATCTGATTCACGGACAGTATCAATTCAATTAGGGTTCGTGGGAAAGCTGAATCCAGTGAAGAGCTAATTGAGGGGCAAGAAACAGAGATGGAGGAGGTTTATTCTTTCTATGCTAAATTTGGAAGTAGAGTTGCACTGTAGCAAAATTAAACAAGAAATTGCAGACCCGAAAAGAACGAAAGAATCAAACAAGAAATCGATTGTAATTAAATAAGATGAATTGATGGAAAGAGCATTGCACCTGGAGCGATGTAGCCGTAGGATCCGGCGATGGCGGACATGCTCTCGGAGGCGGCGCCGTCGTGGTGGAGGAACTTGGCGAGGCCGAAGTCGGCGATGTGGGCCTCGAAGCTCGCGTCGAGAAGGATGTTGTTGGATTTCACGTCGCGGTGCACGATCCGCGGGCTGCAGTCGTGGTGCAGGTAGCAGAGCCCCCGCGCCGCCTCCATTGCTATCCGGTAGCGTCTTCCCCAGCCGAGGGATGCGCAGCCTCCCTTGCCGTGCAGAGCCGCCCCCAGGCTGCCTTTCCCCATGTACTCGTACACCAGTGCGTTCGTCTCCCCGTCGCTGCAGAACGCCAGCAGACGTACGATGTTGCGGTGGCGGATGCTCCCCAGAGTGCGCACCTCCGCCCGGAAGCCGTGGTCATGCCCGCCGCCCCGCAGCCGCTTCACCGCGATCTCGCTGCCCCCCGCGCTACCGAGGTACACGGTCCCTCCGCCGCCGCGCCCGATTACGTTCCCTTCCTTCATGCTTTCCAGCACCTCCGCCAGCCCGAACCCCACCTTCTGGAACGCCGTCAGCTGCCACTCCCCCGCCGCCCTGCCCCCTCCGGGACGGTACGTTCGCGCCCGAGCCACCGCTGCTGCGGCGAATACCAGCGAGCAGAGCAGCAGCCCCAGCGCGACAATCAGCTTGAAATCGCCCCCCTCGCGGCCCGTGCCCGCGGGAGGCCGCGAAAGCGCAGCCGCAGGGCGAGCATCGCACAACTGACCCGTCGCTGCCCCGCACAAAGCGACGTTGCCCGCGAATGCTGAAGCGTTCAAGTAGGCCAGCTGGCCTACGGCAGGCACCTCACCGGAGAGATCGTTATACGAGAAGTCCGCCGCGGTGAGGCTTCGCAATTCCGAGATGGATCGCGGAATCGAGTCGCACAGATGGTTGCGCGAGAGATTGAGATAGTTGAGTACCGAGATCCTGGCGATCTCGCCGGGAATCGGCCCGGAGAGGTTGTTCTTGCTGAGATCCAAGTATATAAGCTGGGTGCAGGCCCCGAGCTCGGACGGGATCGCGCCGGAGAGGACATTGCGGCTAAGGTCAAGCTTGGCCACGTGCCAGAGTTCTCCGACGTCACCGGGGATCTCGCCGGAGAGTTGATTGTTGCCCAATAGCAAGGTCTGGATCGAGGAGAGATTGAAGATTGACGGAGGAATTGAACCTGAAAGCAAATTGTTGGATAAGTTAATCTGCGCCAATTGGGAGCTGCTCTGGCCAGAATCATCATTGGGTGGTATTGAACCAGAGAGGTAGTTGCTCTGCATCTCTAACAGGTTCAGATTGGGCAAGTAGAGAATCCCCGAGGGAATGCTGCCATTGAGATAATTCTGCCCGAGCCTCGCTCTCGTGAGGCTCCAACACTTGCCCAAGCTCTCAGGGATCGGTCCAAACAAGAAATTGTTCAACAAGATCAAAACTTTGAGCTGGTTAAGCGGACAGAGATCGCCGGGAATGGTACCCGTCAGCTTGTTCGACGAAAGGTCCAGCACGCGGATCCGGCCGCCGGACCCCAGCTTCTCCGGGATCGCGCCGGTGAAGTTGTTCATGAACAGCTGCAGCGTGTCTAGCTTTGGCAGCCTGGCGACGAAGTCAGGGATCGAGCCGTGGAGCCGATTGATGAAGAGGTTGAGCAGGGTGAGCTCTGTGAGCCCCGCGAGCTGGAGGGGTACCTCGCCAGTGAGCGCGTTGTTGGAGAGGTCGAGCAGGGTGAGCAGCGTGAGGTTGCCGAGCGCCGCCGGGATCGGCCCGGACAAGCGGTTGGAGTGGAGGAAGAGCGTGTCGAGGTTGACGAGGTCGCCAAGCTCGCGCGGCATGCCTCCTTTGAGGCCGCAACTTGAGAGGTCGAGATGCACTAGAGTGGCGGCGAGCCTCCCGAGCTCCGCTGGGATGCCGCCGTCGAACACGTTGTAGTAGCCCAAGTAGAGCTGCTCGAGTCTCGTCAAGTTGCCAATCTCACCCGGAATTCTGCCGCGGAGATCGTTCCCATTCAACGACAAGTACTCCAACGCGGCCAAGCTCCCGTAGCTCGCCGGAATCCGCCCGGTGAAGTAGTTTCCGCCGAGGTCCAAGTACCTTAGTCGACTCAAATTCGCGACGCCGGACGGCAACACGGCGGTGAAGTTGTTGTCGTACGCGTCGAGCACCTCGAGGCTCTGCAAGCTCGCGAAGCTCCACTCGAGCCCGCCGTCGAACAAGTTGCCCGAAATGTTCAAGAACCGAAGGCCCGGTAAGTCGGCGAGCTTAATCTCGCCTTCGAGCTGGTTCCCGGTGAGCGAGAGGTTCACCAGCGCGTCGAGGCCTGAGACCTCGACCGGGATACTTCCGGAGATGTTCAAGTTAGAGAGGTCGACGCCGGCAACGCGGCCGCCGTCGCACCGGACGCCAAACCACAAGCACACTGAGGTCAGATTGGCTTCGCTCCAGCTTTCCAGCTCCGGGATGGAAGACTGGAACCCTGCCCTCATGGATACCAGCGCTGAGGCATCATCATGAAGCGAAGCACCAGCAACAGGGTTTACAACGGCGGCCAACGCCGCGAGAAGAAGAAGATGAAGAAGAAAAATAACCATTTCTGTCGAAGAGTCGGCCATGACATGGAATATAGCTTAAGATTTCACATGCATCTATTGCAGAAAAAAAGACTTCGCAGTGAAGACTTGAAGATTAGCGATTTAAAGAGGGAAAAGGAAGAGTGTGTATTTGAATAATATTGGCAGGAAAATCATGACTGCCGACAGAAGTTTCAGATTTTTTTCATTAAAGTTATAGATTCTGGAGGAAAAAGAAAACAAAGAGGCTAAAGTGTTATTAAGAATTATGGTTCACTTGCAGTATATTTTGGCATGAAAATAGAATTTCCATTTGCAGAGAAGCTGTACCAGAAACTGGAACCTGCAACTGATTCCTCCCTCGTTCAGCTACATCTCAGAGCCTGCACCTACCATTAAAGTGAAGCTCGGAAATTCTGAGTAATTCTGGCAGAAACAATTTCAGTTTGTTATCAAAGAAAATATAAAGACATTGGCAGAGAGAAGGTGTGAAGTGTTCCACTGCACTGTTGCAGCGTTTGACAGTTCATGTCCTCCTACCTCAGTCAGTAAAGCAAAGTGTGATTAGTATATAAATATTTGCAAGTGAATGGATTTGTGGTTAGGAAAGGAATCATCAAGCTTTTGTTGGGCTTTGTTTCATGTCCCTCCCAAAGGTGGATGGTTCCTCAGAGGAGGGCTCCCAAAGATCCCTTCCACTTCAAAAGACTTGATAAAGATGAAATTGGCTGGCCCCCTTCACATGGGAAAGAGTGCTCTTGTAGCATATGGATTGATTGAACAAGAGGCTGAGCCACTCTCTTTTCTTCCTCTTCTTTGCCAAAGTAGCCTTCTTTGCTTCGCTTCTACTTGACTCCCTTTTTGCTTTAAGTCTTTGCATGATTTGTAATCTATGCATGGTTCCCACAAGATAATCTACAAGCCTTAACATCAATGGCATCTGAAACCTCCCTTTGTGATAAGTCTACTCATCAAAGGATCCTTTATCTTATGGTACCAGTGAATAAGATGGAAGAGGATCACACAGTAGGCATTATTGTTATGAATGCTAGTTCATGATTGGGGGTATTGATTATTGGATTCATATTTAATCATTTTCAAATTTATAAGATTTATGAAAAAACTTGATGTTGCAAAGATTAAATTTAGAGTTTGGCTGAAATTTTGGCATTCAAAGAGTTTGGTCGCAAGATTTGAGAATCCTTCCATTATTCTTTAAATGCAATAACAGAGATCTTTTGCTTCTTCCAAGATTTCCAAGATCCTTCCTCAATTGCCAGTGGTCCTTGATCACTCTTTCTTGGATGCAGGTTTTTTTATAATTTTTATCTGTAAAATTTGTGTTCTACAGATTGAAACCTTCCTTTTTGGATCATCAAGAAGGAATCTCAATTTATCTATTTGTGCATTGTTTCCCACCTGAAAGTAGATGTTCTTCAGTATTATTCAAACGCTACAAGGCATGAACACAAGAGCCTCTTTAGCTTTAATGAGCACATTTCCATTCTTAAAGACAGCAAGAATTAAAGCAAAGAGAGACAAAAAGAGAAAGTTGAAAATTAAAGCAAGAACAAAAATAAAGCAGAAAATCAGCTCTCTCTTTTTTTTAAAAAAAAAAAAAAACTTCTTTCTATAAAATAATTTCCATTTCTTGAAGGCTTCAAGCACAAGGAGTATCTTTGGAAGCTGCCATGTCTCAATCCTAAATCAAATGGTGATTTCTTTTGAGTTTTGTAATGCCCTTGCATTGTCTCTGAGTAGGCGTGGCATCAGTTCAGATCAGACAAGATTAATTCAGCTTTGCTTGTATGAATGCTTGCAAAAGACATTAAAGCTCGATTCTTATTAGGTGATCATTACTTTTTTTAAAAAGAAAAAAAGAAAAGGAAAAGAATTGGCTTTGAGTTAGTGAAAGAATCCTTGGATTCTCATCTTTTTTCCAGACCTTTAGAACTGCATTGCAACGGCTACAAGATGTTTGTTTAAATTCCATCTGACAAGGATCAAACCGTACATGATTAACTCTGTGAGACAATTACTTCTCCAGGACAGATATTTACAATGCTGGATTGCCCTTCGTCTTGTAGACATAAGATTGTGCAGAGTAAAGGAAGATGAGCAGCTCTACGGCACTGAGGCCTGCAAGGAAGAGGTAGAAGTAATCAAGATGTGCCCTGTTGAGATTATCAGGGAACCAGCTCCCTCCCTGGCTGCTGGTGATGAGGTCGATCGCCGACACAATGAAGCCGCTTATGAAGTTTCCGATGCCAAAGATGCTGAGGCAGAATGCGAGCCCCAGGCTTCTGAGTGCCTCAGGCACCTGATCGTAGAAGAACTCCTGAAGGCCGACGACGGTGAAGACATTGGCGATTCCACACAGCATGTTCTGCGGCATCAGCCACCACATGCTCATGGGGATCTCCTCGTCCGGCAAGTCCACCAGCCCCATCTCTCTGCAGGTCCTCAGCCTCTTCATCTCGACGAATGCAGCGACGAGCATGACGACGACGGAGAGCGCGACTCCCGTGCCGATGCGCTGCAGCATGGTGATCCCGCTCGGTTCGCCGGTGAATCTTCGAGCGAGCGGCATGAAGAGGCGGTCGTAGACCGGGATGAACGCGATGGCAGAGATGCCGATGGAGCACTGCAGCGACGCCGACGGGACTTGGAATTTGCTTCCCAGTCTCCTGTCCATGGTGCTGCCTTGTTTGGTGAAGAAGGTTGATGCCTGAGCAAGGACGACGGCGTAGATTAAGCAGGACGCCCATATTGGAAACAACCGAAACAGTCCCTTCGCCTCTTCAAGATCGACATTTTTGACCGTGCTGTCTTCTTCACTGGCAAGCAAAAAATTGGGGAATCATCAGAGACGAGCTTAATTTTTGATAACTGATCATTAAACAGGATCAAAATGAGCTGTTCTTACTCGACTAGATCAGGCGCCTTGCTCAGTAAAGCCTGTCTCGATTCTTCTTGCTCTGAACCAACCTGCCATTCTTTGAACAGAGTGAACAATGCTTTAGATGCTCCGGAGATGGGGTTCTTGCCATGCCCAACGTTATAAAACCTATACGTGCTGGTGCCCAGCAAGAAGATGAGAAGACCAAGTGCCATGAACACGCACGGTATCCCAAATCCTACGACCCAGCTGACGTTATCTTGGACATAATTGAGGCAGATGGTGGTGATGGTGGAGCCGGAAATCAAGCAGAAGTTCCACCAGTTGAAGAAGGAGCTCTTGAGCTTGCACTCCTCGGGGTCGTTATCGTCGAACTGGTCGGCGCCGAATGCCTGGAGGCAGGGCTTCTGGCCGGCCTGTGCGACTGCCACAAGGTACAGGGAGAAGTAGAACAGAGCGAGCTGTAGTTTGCTGGGGGAGCAGAGCGTAGAGTCCATGTTGCACTCCAGTGGATGGAAGGTTGGAAGAACAGAAGACAGTGTCAACAAGCCTAATCCCTGAGAAATGCATTAAGTTTATAAATTGCAGAGAAGGAAGGAGCAATTTATATAATAAAATTAAAGTAATTTTATTACATAATAGTTAAATAAAATATCTGTATTATGTTATATATAAATTCTACTGCACACTATTCTGCCAACAAACTGCAACTATCGAAGAACTGAACAGCAACGTACCAATCGAGGTTAATTAAGATGTCTAGAACTTAAAATCGATACCATCATACCAGGACGTAGAGGATGGAGGCGGCGACGATGGCCCAGTACCGGCCCAGATAAGCGTCGGCAAGGAAGGCTGCCACCACCGGCAGCGCAGACGTCACCCCCGCCCACGTGTTCACGGCGGCCGCCGCCACCGCCGTCTTCTCCCGGAGCGGCCCAGAGAGGTAGTTAATCAAATTAGAGGAGATGCCGTAGTAGGCCGACCGCTCCCCCGTCTCCATTCCTAATCCCATATTGCATCGATTTAATTAATATCAAAAATATTTTCAAGCAAATAGATGAACGTAGCGTTAGCATAAAGACCTATGATGAAGAAGGCGGACGTCCACTGGCCGGAGGCCCTCCGCGCGGCGGGGCGGCCGCGGTGGTCGACGGCGCGGTGGACGGTACTGTCGCTGCGGTGTCGGGGAGGTGCCGCAGATTCGCCGTGGTCGTCCATGTTTCAACGATATCTCAGTTTGAGTAATAGTATATAGTTTGGAGGATTCAAAGTGGCGTCGTCAGTTGTTGGTGGGATTGGGAAGTTCAGTCAGTGACAGTAGTAAATGCTTCCATTGTCATTTGGAGGACGAGGCGTGATGCTTGAATTCTTGCATTTTGTCAGAAAACGTGATGTCTTTTATGGACACACGCACGCGGAGGGGCGTGTTTTCTTGTATGGTAATGGGGGTAGCGATGAATGGGGAAGTCGGCGTCCGGATTCGGGCGTTACCGGCAGGAAACGCTTGTATTGGCTCACGACTTGACTGATAAAGGAAAGCTGAGTTTATAACTTTAGTATGGGAGAAGGTAAGTTAACAGTAACTATCGTCCTGAGGCTCTATATATATGGCTAGCGACAATTGTTGGAGCTAATAATGATGATGGAATATTTCTACTTTTGAATTAAATGAAATGATTTTATAGGTAGTGGGAATACTTGAAGGAATATCTCTTAGTTAAATTGATCTAATTCGTCCATTTCAAAATCAACAACCCACAGATAAAGGATCATATTGATCCCTCACTTAATTTTCATGGGAAGAATTAATGGCTAATATATAGGATGCTATTATCATGAAGTCTGAGGATTATATCCTGACTAATAGTCAGGTTTCTATTCTCTTTCATACATTGATCACTGTTCGGGCTAACTAGATTAGTTCCCGTAATTTACCTCCTCTGTGTTGGTCTTGGGATGGACTGACGAGGATATTGGGGGGTGAGCGTTCTGCCTTTTGCCACCATATTGACCCTTCACTTGAGCGAATCTAATTTATCCATTAACCCTTCACCTTAGTTAATCTAATTTGTCCGTTTGAACTCAATGAAATAAAAGATAATTTCATTCACCTCACGTATTCCTCATCATCGTTGGTCTCATAAAAAGATGAAGAGAGATAAATCATAATACAAAACACTTCTTAGGTGGAAGGATATTTAATTCTCGGAAATGAACTCCGCGAGAATTAACTCTTGCTTAATGAAGCAACTCTGCTATCCGAGTACTAACTCGGTTACACCCATGGGGGTTTTGTCCGTTTGAACTCAAGGATCTAGATTGCATCCATTCACATCATTTATTTATTTTTGATAATCTAGATATCCAACTATTACGATCCGACTAATTTTAGAGATGATCGGACCGACCCTAAAAAAAAGTTTCACTGGCTATCAAGATAAATCATGAAGCACAGATGGGTCATGACGGACAACCCAACGTCATAAATAATTTGAACTCCTCAAATGTAATGTACCCTGGGTGAGATTTAAACTTTTATTGCCTAAGGAGCCTGTCCCATCGTTTACTATCGCATCCATTCACATCATGCGACTTGTCATATGTGCAGTGCTTGGACAATATCACATCATTCTAGTGCCAAAAGATGAAACTGTCACCTTAACAGTCCTTTCAGGATGACTCTACATACTTTGGAAGAGGATAAATCACGAGAGCTTATTCAGCCTTAATCGAGTGACCTTCCTAGATAGGGGCACGAGGACAATATCACATCGCTAAACCATATTGAGCCATCCGTAAGTGCACCCAATGCTTGTGCATTTGCTCGATCAATACTATGTGTTGGTGCAGTTTGCACTAATAGTCTAATCCTAAGTTTTGATGTATGACAACAGGTTAAAGTTAGATTTTTATTGTTTAACAAGTTAAGCTAAGTATGCATGATTAACTAACTTGACGGATCTAGAGGATTAGACACCAGGCTGAAGTTCAGATGTGTGATTATAGCAGGAAGTCCAGTTGGGTCAGAGAGGACTAGACAGTTGGTAGGAAGTCCAGTAGGGTCAGGGAAGACTAGACGATTGGTTGAAGTCTGGATGTGGGATTCCGGCAGAAAGATCTGGTGGATCAGAGATCAGACGTCGAGGAGGTTACTCGAAAAATGGTAAGTAAGATAAGCACTAGAGGAGAAAAATCCAGTGAGGACGAGTTCCAGTTGGAACTTAGGCGTTGATCCAGCTTAGATCCAATTTGGAAGGCTAAGCTGAGATTAGACTAGACCCAGACTAGGTCTGAGTCATACTTATCATGCATTAATTATATATGTTAACTCTTTTATTGTAGGTATTTTATACTAACATATTTTGCAGGAGTTAAAGCAAACATCATCTTCGGATGAACAAACCTCTAGCTATGGAGGCGCCTCGTTGTGATGGAGGTGCCTTAGCATAGAAGCGTTGGAGGCGCCTTGGATGGTTGGGGGCGCCTCAGCGCTAGAGGCGCCGCTGGGAGCGCCTCAGCACTGGAGGTGCATCGGATGGCTGGAGGCGCCTCAGCGCCTGGATAAGCGCTATTGACGCGCAGAGCTGATGGAGGTGCCCTGGTGTACTCGGAGGCGCCTCAGAATGAATAAGCAACAGCTTTATCGAATCCGATTAGTTTCAATGGAGGCGCCCCAGAGTGTTGGACCCACCCCCAATGGGCTATAAAAGAGTATCTCGACCAACAACTATCAACGACGACTTCTGAACGCTATTATTCAATCATAATGTTGTCCTGAGTTCTCCAACTGCTGTATTGCAACTCTCTACGATACCGACCTCGAGCATTGATCTTCAACTACTACAAGTGTCGATAAAATTTAAGTGTTACACTTTTTTTATTGCATAGGAAAGTGTAGGGTGTTACACTTTCCTCATCTTGTATTCGATTGCTCTTCTGAGGGTTTTT